>JANHFX010001383.1:31619-81873 GCA_027560015.1 Chloroceryle amazona
GGGGGGGAGAAGAAAAAAAAAAAAGATACACCAGTTATATCAAAAAAGGTCACAGATCCTAATAATGGTGCTGGAATAGATTAATGACTTCATAAAAGTCCCAAACAACTAATATTTTTAATAGTAGCAAGAGCAGTCCATAAAGAACTATGCTTATTCTAAGAATTATTTTCATTTTTGGATGTCACTACAACTGTCAACTATTTCTGAATAGCTTTAAATTAGCTGTTCATTAGCTTGATAGGACCTAATGAAAAAAATGTATTATACATAAAGAATCTATTCATTGGCAGAGAAATATTTTGTGGGCGTATTTCTACCACCACATAGTAGCAGATGTTGTAATCCTTTACTGATATATTCTGTCAAGATGAGAACTAATCAAATGCATGCATCAAGATATTAGGAAAAAGAAATGCAAGACATGTTTAAAAATTTAAGTAAGAAAATGTCTTGTATAGCTGCAGAACCAGATACCAGTAATGCTTGAGGAAGTCTGTGGGATCTGAATCTGTGTTATCTGCGTTCTGCTCACTTAGATAAAAATATATAGTTATGATATGAAGACATCTGTGTATTTAGAGTATAGTACTCTTATCAGAGTAAGATATCATCTTGGAGTAATATCTATAAGCAAATGGCAAGTGCAGAGCCAGGTAGTATTAAAATACTAAGGAAATCTACTTGTCTGAATATAGATTTCTAGAAACCTTGACGCTTGAAGAAACCCTGCAACTCTTACTTCAAAGAGGCACAACTCTCATTCATCCCGTGCCAGTCTTGTATGGATTTCTCATTAACATTCCCCTATAAAACTATGTTTACAATCCCCCTGTGACTGTCTATCATAATACTATTTAACCTTACAAACATTGAACTGTCCAAACTGAAAACAAAAGATATACCAGTCACTTTTAGAACCTTTAAAAAAAGGTTTTGTAGCTTTGAGTACCAAATCTATCTTAAGAAACACAAAAATAAAATTACTGTAGGTGATGCATTCATTATTCATTAGATATCCTAGGGGGCTGTTTAGGCCATTTATGTTTTCCTTATCCAAGTTTCTCAGTTGTGGATTCCCAGTTTCCATCTGTGGCCCCAACAGTGTTCTGCAAATGTAAAGTCAATGAAGATGTGTCATCTGATGCATCTTTAGTTATTAAAGTTTTAGTTATTTATTTCACAGTACTTGTCTAGATTGCTTCTCAATTAGATACTCCCAGGCTATTCTTTCACAGGGAACAGTCTGTTGCACTATATAGTGGATCCATTGAATCTTCAGGGATACTAGATGAGATAAGACTAGACATATTACTTTTAGATAGAAAAAATTAGGGGAGATTAATCATAACCTATAAAGTATAATGAAACAATGTCATTTAATTTATATCTAAACTTGTTGTTATATATCTCTTTTCTGCTAAGCCTAGTCAGCATTTCTTTGTTCCTTGCCTTGACTCTGACAAAGTGAACTACAAGAATGAAGGCTGTCATTGTTTCAGTACAGGGAGAAAAGCAAGTTGTGGAAGGCCAAGGTATTCTGAGAGCAAGGAAGAATTAGTGGCTGCTCCCTCATCTGAGTGTCAAATCACATATTTCTGGTCTTGTTATTAGACTTACCTTTGGCTTAGTATTCAAGACTGTTGTGGTTTAATCTCTGCCGGCACCTTAGAAGTGAAAACCAAACAGATTAGTTCATCCTCTTCTTTTTTTTTTACTTTCTTTCACAGCAACTTAAAATATTCATCTAGATAATGAAAAGAGCAGAATGAAGACAGCTTTTAATACTTTACTCTTACAGCCAACATTAGTTGATTTATTTCCTTACCATACTTACAGTATAGAAATGCTTTCTATGGAAGTTGTCTTAGTATAATTCTTGCCAAAGACTTGCCACTTCATTTACCTGCATAATATCACACCATCAATTTAACATGTTGGTAAAATCATTGGTTCCTTAATGGCTTGGAAATAAGTAGAAAATAATATATAATAAGCAGGTATAGTACAATGTATATATGTTTTCATTATAGGCAACCTAGTTAAGGCTTTCTGTCAATTTTAATAATGCAAAGAAACCCAAAATGCATGGGAATATTTTTGTTGCCTTGTTTATAACTAGAAAAAAATAATTAACAGCGTAAGATGGAAAATACTTTTACCTTATATATGGTCATTAAAATGTCTCTTTTCATAGGGCAGTGTATATAAGAACATCTTTCAAATGGAATAACTATAAATGAAATTTAAAATTATTCTTTAAAAGCTTAAATAGCAAATTTGAGGCAGAATTTGAAATAGTGCTGTAGCTTTTGGGAAGAGAGCCATGTTTGTTAAATCACTGTCATACAGGTGGGTTTAGAGCTTAACAGACAATTCTTAACTAAATGGGAATTTAAGGTGTCTGTATAGTAAAATGAGGTGGAAATAACTAATTCAGAATTTCTTTTAATAAGTAGATCTGATTACTTCATCTGAAATAGCGTATGTCTGTGCTGTGAAAGTGTTTCAGCTGAAAAAAAACTTGAATGTTTTAAAATCGCAACCCCCAAGCCTGACAATTAGCATAACTTAGCATAACTTTACTGTAAAATGCTCAGTGACAAAAAAAGCATTACATTCGTATGAGAATTATTGTATTGAATTTTTCTGCTGTACAAACTAAAAGGTTTTCACTGAAAAGTCTGGGAAATATTATGGTTTAGTCATGAATATGTGGGCTGTAGAACTATGGGAGTGTGAATATGTATGAAGACAAACACAGGAAGGAGCAAATAGTCTCTGACCTGTCTGGATATGAACTGTCTTGGGCCTTCGTGTCAGATGTCATATTATTTTTGATATTTGGTCAGTGTCATAAGCTATGAGACCCATCTGAAATGCAGGATATGCTTGCTTTAGGGACAATGCTATGTTAGTGCAGCCATGTAATTTCACACATAGTCCTGATTTATATCCAGCCATCTCAAAACACTGGCAGTGCTCATTCATGCCTAGCTGCATCCATCTGTGCAGCCATAGTCTTAAGAGAGTTGCAGTATATCCTCAGGTCTGAAACTTTATTTGTGATGACTTCTGTTACTTTCTCTAAGTGTTGACAATTGAGGTATGCTTTCACTGTTGGTATTGAATCATTATATTGTGCTGTGCAATAATTTTTTAGCTGTGTGAATATTTATCTGGGTCAACTGTGCACCGAATGAAGGATGATGTTGCAGGAAATGCCATTAGGTTCAACGCATCTTGGATGTACTAAAGTGAGCTCATTTGTATAATTCCCTTGATGCTTCTTAAGGAATTGCTGCTCTCCTGTTGCTATGGTAAAGTGTACATCTACTTTAAGCCCCTCCTGGGAGAACATTTTTTGACAGTAGAGGGAGTCTAGTCTTTTAACATCTGTAGCTAAAGTCAGAAGTTAAAATTTTCCATTTTATACAGTTTTCATCATTGTCATTTCTCAGCTGTGTTCACGTTGTAGCTATACTCTAAAAGTATAATTTTCTCTTTCTTCCTTCAAGAAAGTTTGAATGCAATTTTTATCTTCTATTAAATGTTTTACTTGCACCCCTATGTGCTAAAGAGACAAAGATGACACACCACACTATGGTTGGAGTAGAAAGCAGTAGGCTTTGTGGTAGTCATAGACTTGGTACTGTAAGTCCTGAGACTTAAAAAGTTCAATCTTCTGTCCTGGTGACCTTCAGTAATTCAGTAGAGCTGATCAGCTTTCAAGTTTCCTTTTCTTGAAGGGCAAGTCAGAATTTGAGGTGATTTGGGTAAAATCCAGCCAATACGTATGGTTTGATCCAGAATATTATGGGAATCAACCTGAAAAATAAATAAATAAATAACTTATTCTTGTTTTTTATTTATCTGGGGAACCACAAATACAGTTTTACCTAACATAGAAAAAAATACTCCTCATAAATTGAAGCAGAATGTTCTAGAGATTTTCTGTTAAATTAAGCAAAATGTCTGTTTATTGTTATTCTGGGGGATTATACCATTGATCCATTGCAAGTAGTTCTTTCTGATGTGTCTTTCTGGGGGGTAAAAGAAATAGGCTGTTGTTTCCTCTCTCCAGCAACCAATTTTTCAAAATCCTATAACAACACAATTACCTTTCAGACTGATACTTACCTGTCAGATTTGGTTGAAAATAACTAAAAAAGCTAGAAAACTTGTTGATGGAAATGAGTGATGGACAGCACAATCACTGAAGTCTCATTTCCTTAGGTTAAAAATTGAAAGAAAATATATCATTTATTTGCTTAATTCAGTAGAATCCCTTTTAGGAAATTACAACTTTGTGATTATACCTTGCTCCTTAGTTTTCCATCTGTCCCAAGCTGCTGATCAAAGATCTATCTGTGGTGATTTACAGCTAATTTTCATTTCCTTAATTAGTGTCATAGAATCACAGAGTAATTCAGATTGGAAGGCACCTTGGGAACTTTCCCCCTCTAACACCCTGCACAAAGCAGGGTCAACATTACCTGATCAGGTTGCTCAAGGCTTTAGCCAGGCAGATTTTAAAGACCTCCAGCAACAAAGGCTGCATGACCTCTTGGAAACCTGTTCCACAACTTGACTGTTCTCATGTTTGTTTGTTTGTTTGTTTTTTAGTTATTATTATTATTTCCTTATATCTAGGCTGAAACTCTCATTTCTCTTTATCCCTATTGTCTTTCATCCTCCCATGCACCCCTGGGAAGATGCTGACTGTGTCACCTCAATGACCTCCTCATAGATGTGGAAGGCTGCTGTTGGGTTCACTGAAGCCATCTCTTTGTCCGGTTCCCACAGTCTAAATCCTTGCTTGGTGGTGCCCTGCTGAGCTTAGTCCAGTTTGTATTGACACGCCCAAAACTGGATATGGTATCTAGATGTGGCCTAATAAGTGATGAGTGAAGAGGGGAAATATTTTCTCTCAGTCTGCTGGCTGTGCTGCTGGTAATGCAGCCCGGGATATACTTGGTCATCTTTGCTGACAGGACAGACTGCTGGCTCATGTCCTTCTTGCTTCCCGCAGGAACTCAGATCCATTTTCAGAACCACTTCCCAGCGAACCAGTTCCCAAAATGTGTTGTTGCAAGCTTGTGGTCCAGATTTTACTGACAGATGCTGCACTTAGTTCTGCAGAACTGGAAGTATAGTGGCTTCATGTTAAAACATACATGTGCATAGCACTTGAGTGCCGTAAACTTTAGTTCTATGAGTGTTTCTGTGATTTTAGTCTTGAGGTATAGGGCTTGAGAGCATTCCCTCTTACGGAGGTCTTTCAGGGCAATAGGAGGTCTTTAAGTGGTCTGACACATTATTCTTTTAGTTCAGATCAGAAAAGAACTTTTGAAACTGATCTTCTGTTTGTCCCCACCATGATTTGATTTATGCCAAGAAAGGATCCTTGAGCGTATGAATTGGATTTCTGTTAAACAAATTGGGAAGATATGCTGTAGGAATGCACCTAAAGTGCTTCAACTGCAACTAAGCATTTAGCCTACTGGTCCACACTCAAGAGCTTGAAGTGAAACCTCCAAACATATCAAAAGTGTGAATTGGCCCCACTGGCTTAAAATTAAGCATATTTTTAGGCAATTGTTTAATGGCAACCTAAGAAAGGAGTAGGGAGTACCTTGTGCAGCTTCCTGTCCAGGAAGTGTTGGGTTTTTTTTTCCCTCTTCCCTTTTGTCTTTTGCAGTGATCCTAACTACTTAAGCTGCATTTCTGCCTTGTGTTCCAGTAACATGCTTTTCACTGAGATTCATACCCTCCTGCAGAAATTTAAATACAAGAAGTGTCGGGTTCCTGTGACTCAGTCAGTATATTATTGAAAAGCAAAATATAGGGAAAATGCAGCTGAAGAATATTCTAAATATTCTTTGAACGGCCATAAAATTAACAATTTGTGGCATATATTGCCCAAAGTAGAAGGGCTTATGTTTCTGTTCTCAAAAAAACCAACCAAACAAAAAAACCAAACCACCGCTAAAACTCTATAAGCTCATAGTTTCTATAGTTGTTTAGACTAAACCAGAACATTTTAAAGAATTCAGATGGCAAGGACTTGCATAATTAGTATTTATTCAGTAGCTGTCACAGGATTCATCCAGTATCTCAGAATTGCATACCAAGATCTAGGTGTTTTTAAAGCTTTTAATATGATAAAACTGTCACCTTTTTAAAAAATGGATATTTGAAAACAGGATGCTGACAAAAATAGTAAGTCTCCACTTCCAGAACTGTCATTGTGTCTGAAATAGTAGAAGTGTGAACTCATTAATTTGTGAGATTAATAGTTTAGGGATTTAGGAAAAATGTTTTCATTTTTTCACTGTCAATAATTTCTGCTGAAATTTCAATTAACATGCTTCTGAGTTTAATATAGGCTTTGTACTGTAGCATGTAAACACAGTAACTGTAAATTCTTTCTGTGTAGTACTAAGAAATAACAAAACTCAAAATAATTTGAAGATTTTGCTAAGTTTCCTAAAAGTCATCAAGACAATTGTTGAATATTTTGGTATTTCAAGGCCAAACTCTGCCCTTTGTAAGGTTTTGAAGTATTATGTCTTCCTAAACAGTACACATTCTCTAATTCAAGTTGTAAGTCATGGTACTGTAGGGTCACCCAAGACACATTGTTCTCTCATGACCCATGAGATTCATCCCTGACTACTGCTCTCTGACAAAAACTTCAGTTATGATTTCTGGCTGCGTAACACAAGACATTTCTACTCAGGTGTCATATGGTTAATAATGATATATGAAGATAGCATAATCGATAATAGAAGCTGTCTTATAAATTAAGTAGTTCTTAAATTAAATCCATATATATTCCTATTAGCCTTTTAATTCATTTCCCTTCCTCTTAATTAATTTCACCCATAAGTCTGGCTAAATAAACTCATAACATCCTACAAAAATATATTATTGTCATTTTATAAATAAGACAGGAGTAGCTTTGGTATTCAAACACTTTTTTAAGGTCAGATACAAATATTCTGATTTTCCAAGAAGAGAACTTTTAATTTCATCCCAGCCTTGTACCCAAAAGAACACCATTTCTCTCCAGTACCGTCTTTATGAGTATACAGAGTGGCTGAGATACTGTGACAGTAGGTGTTAGAAATACCAAAGTGTTTGGAAATGATTTGCATTTTAATGAGGAGGGGAAGTATCATCAGATTATACTTTGCGTTGTGGATTTTTTCCGTCTTTAGAAAAGACCGCAGTCTTCACTTACGTTTTGGGAATTTTTGTCATGTCGTCGCACACACAAACACACCCCCTCCCTTTTTTTTTTTCCCCTTGCTTTCTGCATGTTGTATCTGAGAAACAGCAATTTTTAACAGTCTCTAGGGCAGGATTAGGCACAGCAGAGAAGTGCACTGCAGGAAGCTGCCTGGTCTCGATGTAAAACATGACGGACCATACTGGGTACCCCACTAGGGGGCAGTTTTGCAGTGCTCTCAGGGGTGTACAAAACTGACATGAAAATTGCTTTTTCCGTCTTTCCAGTGTATTTTCTTTCTATGTCAGGATACAAGATATCTTCTGACTAGCTGGAAACTGAGATAAAACGTAAATCTGGGGAATCACTGAGTTGTTCTTTTGCTTTCCAATTCACAGGCCTTCAGGTACAGAAAAAATGTGGCACACACACTGTTAAGGAATCTTTTCCTCTGGACTTCTTAAGGCTCTTCCATCCTTCCTAACCTATTTCTATTTCCCCTCTGATTTCAGTGTAGAAGTGGTGGGATTAAGGTTTTACATTAAGGTTTTTATACTATGGAACAAATTATTCCTGGTTTTCCAAAGCAGTTGAAAACTGGTTACCATCTTAAAATGAATATTATTTTTAGAAGCCATTATTCTAATATAATCAAGCAAGAAGATGAAATTAGAAAACTTAAAGCTCCTATACAGATAGCCCAGGCTCAAACACATTTTAATGATGATTCCTCTAAGAAATTTAATTTTTTCCTTCTGCACTACACACACCTGTGTACTTTATCTCTGTAACATTTGACAACATGGTAGATCGGTGAAAAAACAGACAGCATAGAAATACTTAACAGAATAATGTTGCATTTTCATGTTGTCAGAGTGATTAATGACAAGCACTGTAGTTGTTGGTAACAGAAAGAAGCAAATGCTTCTGCATTTCTGAATTGATACTCTTTAGTAGACACTGTGGGAGTCTGCAAGACTAGAAATAAATTCTTCTAATAATCATGAGTGTCTTTGTCCCTGCAGTGCAGTAAGAGACTAACAATTCTCTTTACTATCTTTAAATCCTCTGGCATTATAATAATGTCAGTTAAACCGCATTTTTTTCTTCTTTCCAATTTTGATCACAATAATTTGATCAGTTCCCCGAGTTTTTATGCATCCTATAAACTGAAGTCATCTTCCACATCCTGCAGATGGGAAGAGCTTATTTCCAAGATGCCTGCCTGGGGAGTACCCCTTAAATATGGTGATCTTAAATCATACAATCATAGACCAATTTGGGTTGGAAGGGACCTTAGATCAGGGACACCTCTCACTGTTAAAAAAGTCTGTTTAAAAAAGTCAATCCAGCCTGGCCTTGAACACATCCAGTGATAGAGAATCCCCAACTTCCCTGGTCAACCTGTTTCAGTGCCTCACCACCCTCATAGTAAAGAACTTTCTTCTTACTTCCAATTTATATCTAGCCTGTTCCAGTTTCAAACCATTACCCCTCATCCTATCAGGCTTTTGTAAAAAGTCCCTCCCCAGTCTTCTTGTAGGCCCCCTTCAGACACTGGCTGGCTTCTATAAGTTCTCCCTCTTCTGCTTCCTTTCCTGGAAACCTGACAACTTATAATTTCTCTCCCAAATGGGCTTGCTAAAGAGCCAAGCTAGAACATGAATTGGTTAAGTGATCAAGCAAGATCCCTTGATTGCACCCTAGTGCAAAGGAGCTTTCAAAGTTCTACAAAATATAGAAGGGACTTCCAGAAAGACAAGGAGCTAGAATGGAAAAATGTGAAAGTACTTTGAGCAAAAGTGCTTAGATAGTGCTAAGATGGGAACATAGCTAGATGTGAATTTATTATCGAATTTGTTTGTCTTATCGATGCCAAAAATCCACTAATGATATGTGTAAAGCACTACTATAGTCACCATTTTGAGTCTCTGGTGCTGTCTTGTTCCTTACTCAAATTTTTAATTCAAAATAATAATAATAAAAAGAGTATTTTTGAATGTTAAGTAGAATAAGTAATTGGCGTGCAAAGGATGTTATGTGGCATTTCCCCTTTATCCTTTTTTGTTCCTTATTTAGCATTCGAACAAAAAATGTGGGAGAAGAAATTGATGCAATTTTCAAGTGTGCTGTTTCCAAAACTGTTAACTTAGAGGAAATGCATGTACCTTGAGTGTACTTCTGCCCTAGAGTAATCACATACTGCAATAACATCAATATGCAGTCTCCATAGCACATACTGAGGTGTTCATGATGTTGTTTTGGCATCAGTTCTCCCATAAGTTCTGAAAAAGCATTTAGATTTGTAAACAATACCTTGGTGGTTTCCTCGGTCTGTTTCCTTTGTAAAAATGGGAGAGCAATTGTCTATGTTAGACTAAGAGGAAGAGATCTGTAGTTCCATGGCAAGAAAATACAAGGGTTTTATAACCACTTGCCTTCTAATGCTGAATCTTTCCTTTCTTATGATACTGTAAGTCAGAAGCAACTCCACTGTTTTCAGTGGATTTGCACTACTATAAAACCAGTAGGAAAAGAGTTGTAGAACCCATGACACTGAAAAAGAGATAGAAATCATTTTGCAACAAGCTTTTGTTTCAGCTTACAGTCTGTGAAGCAGTAGTGTACAAACATATATGAAACTTATCAGCTAGCTTGAATCTCCAATTCCCACCTGGATTCATAATTTTTATTAGATCCCTTTTTTTAGAGTTGTCATCTACTGCTATAGTAGAAATCAACAGAAGTTACAGATGCTTAGATTTGAAATAAGTCCATGATACTCACTGCAGACAAGAATCTGACAAAGATGTAGCATCTTGTCTGATGAAAGACAGGTAAGAACTAATCACAGTCACCATATGCTTTTTCTACACCAGCTCTGGTTACTTCAGTAACTGGTTACTGTTAACTATCTAGTCTAGTCATCTTCTTCCAAAAGAGGTAAAGCAAGGAAGAGACTGGTATAGTAACATAGAAAGGTGAAATAGATAACATCGAGAGTAACTGCTAGGAATATTGAAACAGTAATGAGACCATACTTGCTATCATCTGAGCATTGTATAGCATGCTAAGCCAGAGCAGAAATTATATATTCACATTTATGGTCATTTGAAAACACCTCAGTGAACTGTCTTGGATCTCTCCCTGTGCTTAAATGGAAGACAGACAGGTGAGAGTGAAGCTGAGAACAGGATTCTTGATTCCGCTTGCCCTTTGTGCTAGCATAAATGGTGACTCTGGGAGCATACTATGTTTATCCTCTCCACTCTCTCTAAGGTTCTGCTGGAGACAGAGGAGGTACATATTTTTTGCAAAGAATAGCATACTGTTGACTTCTGAGATGTGCTTGTTTCTGCGATCTTGAATATGGTGTGTCCATGAATAGACTGGGAGAAGGTTGTAGTGGAAAATAAATAAATAAATATATCAATGAACACCTATGAGCTTTTTAGGGCTTATAATTATCCAAGATTTTTATATTGTATGAACTTGGAACTTTGATCAAAGTGCATGCAATGACTATTCTCTAGCTTAACTTTGAAATGGCTGGTGATTAAACAGTGGATTATACAGCAGAAGATTTTTTTAAAAGCAGCTTTAACTCTTCAAAATTTTCTCTTTCTTTTATTCATAATTTCAAAACAACACTACTGTCCTGCACAAGAAAACCAGGCAGCTAAGCTCGTTCCATTCCTCCTTCTTTATTTTCTTTTTTTTTTTGTTCTTTCTATCACCTATCTAAATTCTGGGATGCAATCAGGGTTCCTCACCTGTTAGGCTAAATGACAGCAGGTTGTTTTCTTAGCACTCTTCAAGAGTTCCAAGCTGATAAGATTCTCCAGATTCCTTACTTGTTTACAGAGAAGTAAATTACTGCTGACAGTTTTCAGACTCCTGAAATCAGAAGCCAAGATAAGGAGCAGAGTGGCCTATCCTAGTTTACCCTTGATAACTGAGGACCTTTTAATCCTCTCCAATACAAATATATTGGTCTCTTGTTTCTTATTTGTTGAATTGTTAGTGCCACAGGTTTTTAATGACATCCTTTTATGTTTAAATACTTGCAACAATGAGTTGACTAAGACAATATGTTATTGTGGGCCATGTCATGCTCAGTGGAGTTTACAACTACAGCAGTAGAAGGTCATAGTAGACTTGTTCTTACTTTTGTGGTATTGAACTGGCTTAACAGATGTAGGTGTACAGTATATTTGTGTACATAACATACTATCTTTATGATACTAATAGAATATCCTGATTGCAAGAGCCATGCTAAACTAGGTTATGGTCAAAAAACTTTTTGCATTGCACGATTGGTCAGTATTTATACACTATTAGTGTAGGCTAGGAGCTCTGTGTCAGGTAGCAGGAGGAGCAGGGCTCTTTCACAAGAAAGGATGAGCCCGGAGCCAAGGACATCCTCAGTACCTGCAGTGCCCTTACTGGGGCGCAGTTCCACAGCATCTGACCCGAGTAGGCAGGGGTGGGTACTGGTAACAGGGTCCATGGATAGTCCCAGCGGAGGCAAAAAGTGATGAACCAGGACCAGGGTCTGCCCAGGGTGGCCTTGTCAGGAGCCAAAGGAGACAAGGACAGAGACAGGACTGGAAACAATACTATAACATGTCCAAAGTTCATCCAGGAATTGAGGGCAAGAGCAGGACTGGGGATAAGGGATCCTTCCAGGAGACAATCTACAACCTCCAGTGTAGGTCCAAGGTCCATAGGCCCAGCCCTGAGCTGGAATGAGGGGCCCACAGGTAGGGGTGTGGGTCCCAGCAAGACTAGTCAGGGCTGGTAAGCCTGTGATATCCATAAAGCCCTGATACTCTGCTAGTTTTGGTGGTTACAGCTCAGCTCTCACCTTGGGAACTTTCTTTTAAAGGTTTGGGTTTGTTTTTTCCTTTTGTTTGGGTTTTGCTTTTTTTTTTTTTTTTTGGTGTTTGTGATGCTTTTCCCTAAGCCTGCTGACTAATGAAGGTAGAAGGACTGACAAAGGACTAACAGACAAAGCCTGACTGGCCTAAAGCATTAAAGTCATGAAGACCATCACTAGAAAAATAGACTTGGAAAGCTTTACTAGGTTTGGTTTAATTTTTACCCAGTTACATAACCCCTGATCTAGCTGAGCACCTGACAAATAGCAAAGCTACTGTAGATGGGCTATTTCTGTGTGACTAGTAAAGGTATAAGGCTGTGCAGCATATGTCTACCCTGGACAGAACCCAGCACCTAGACACCTCAGCCTTGACAGTGGTAAGCATTTAATCTTGCACTCCATCTGCACAAATGTTTTGCAGTTGGGTTTTACATTAGTACCATTTGAGTCAAAAAATGGTAGGTTACTAACCCAGAGTGACACACAGATTCTGAATGGGAAGTCTGAATTTTAGTTATGGACTCTTACTGCATCACTGATTTTTCCACTTAGCAAGAAAAAACACAAGAACTCTTGTCTGCAGGTGGTAATCCTTCAATTTAAAAATTTTCTTTAGTCAACATTTTTATACCTGAAATATGTTTTGAAACTTAATGCAACTGTGAAATAATGCATCGTGTTATCAGTATATAACAAAGACAGAAAAGTAGAAATTAAGCCTTTACAGACATAAATATACACAAGTACAAATATGTATATTGCAAGTACACATCTATACTATTCTATAGAGATAACTGTTGAATTAAATTACTATTTAAACAATATATATTCCAAAATATTAATCAGTAACATACAAGATTTTACTTGTGACAGTGAAGAATCTAACAATTAGTTTTATATATGATTTTAAGGATTCTTGTTTTAATACACTTGATATTTTAAGTAATATAAATGGTGTGTTGTGTATGATTTCTACTAATATACAGCTCCTTCTGTCATCCAGTTTTCTGCTGAGACATATTTATAGTAAGTAGAATAAATTAATTAAAGAACCTTGTAATACAAGGATGTAATTACATCCAGTAAAACCCCCTGAAGTGGAGCCTTGAGATGTTTGCCATGTAAGGGAAGCAAAGCATAGGTAAGTAGACTTCACTGTTATGTCAAATCTTTTCCCTAAGGGTAATGTCCAAAAATAAGGAAAATTGTTTTAATCTTCTACAGCTTGAAGATTGAGCCTTTTCCTGGCTAGCACAGGAAGCATTAGGATTCCTTCTACCTTTCATGTCTTTCCCTTTTTTTTTATATATGTGTCTATAAATGAGCAGCACCTTTTCTTCCTGCCTAATTTCAAGCAAGCTAAAAACCTGCTCTACTTTTTTAAGTAGGTATAGCCATAACTTTTGAATATCAAATACAATTTTCTTAAAATCTCTATTTATTTGACCTACTATTGTTAAAGTAACAATAAGTAAGATTTCCTTGAGAAATATAATGCAGATCGTGGGGTGACTGCAGTATTATTATCTGTGTTTACATAGCATGATGTGCATAGTCGGCTATTTCTTTCTTCTGCAGTTATGCACCACTTTCATAAAAATTTCAGTCCATTCTGTACAGATGCTTTACTGCAGAAGCCCCATTAGGATCTGTACAGTTCTTTGCTGGTGCTGGAATGTACCTATGACAATCACTAGATTTACCTGGGACTGAACCAGAAATAATCAGGGACCAGAGAACTAAAAATACAGCTTACCTCAGCTTGATCTAAAAGAACTGTTCTTCCCTAGTTAAACAACTCAGCATATCTTTTCCCATAGCAATTTTTGAGAGATTAGTTGAATGGGAGAATGCTCTATTGATGCCCAGGAATTGGCAGGAGACTGGGAGCCTTTTTTAAACTACTTTAAGGGGTTTCTTTTAGGAAACATCAAGCTGACTGTCAGCTTGTAATGTAACTGTCCAGGCTTCCCTCCTTCCCAAAAGAAGTCGCTGTAGCTTATAGAGCTTTTTCTAGTTTCCTAGTTACAGAAGGAATGGGAATAAAATACTTGTGGAGAACCAATTGCAAGATCTTCCACTGCAGTTAGCTGGTTACTCTGGTGGGCAAGAAGGGATTTTCAAAACTGTGCTGCAGACAAAGCACAATGAATTTCAAGATCCTTTGGTGAAAATCTATTTCAATGCTGCTTTCTACTGATAAGTAAGTTTGTACTGTAGAACTGCAGTTCTGCAAACTCGAAGCAAAATGTAATGATCTTTGAAAATTATTGTTTATTTCCCTAGTCTGAAGAGCTGGAGAAAAATTGTGGTGGTAGGCTGGAAATACCAGAGATACCAGCTCCAAGCTATGGTGGGAAATATGATTAATAAGGTCAGAGGTATTAAAGCCTCTTTAGTACCTGTTGTAAATCTACACTTTTTAGTTGTACCTTATTGTGTTTAAGAGTATCTCTCTTGTTTTTTTCTGTGAAAGCTGAGTTGTTCATTGTAATAAATATTAATAATCCTGGAAGACACACTACAGTATCAGTAGTGAAATAGAGAATTTTATATTATTCTAGCAGAAACATGATCATTTCTTCCCTCATGTATTTCTCACAGCCTTCCTCAGTGTTCTTTCCTGCTTAGGTTTTCTTTTCTGTAAATTTAATGAAACAGTGAAAGCTGCTGCAGTCCAAGCTATCTAATTACTGTGTTTTGAGGAAATGTGCAGACTTTCTTGGAAGCTATCTTTGCAAATTCCAAACTCCAAATTTCCTTGATTATATGGCCAAATTAAAAGATCTACATTGAATTCACCATAAGCCTGCGTTCCATAACATTTAAAATTCTTGTCATGGGTCCTGGACAATTTTCCTAGAAAGAGTTCTTAGCATTTTTTTATGACACAAAAAAACGTATGTCCTCCAGAGGCTGCAGCTTCAGAAATAGGCCAAATGTACATATCTCCAAAATTGTTCCTCGGCTTAATCTCTCATAGTGTCTCATGGCTTTATATGCCACAGAGAGGTAATAAAGACCCTAACACTGTTACTGTTGTGAACACACCTCCAGACTCACTGTGTGCCAAATAAGGTGACCACATTTACATGTTTAAAAGATGGGCAGCTCCATCATGCTGCCCAAGTCTTTATGCTAATAAAACAGCTAAAGCTTTCCAGTGTGAGATAATACTGAAAAGATTTACTGTTGTGTATTTTCATACCAAACTGTGTGTCTCTAAAATATCAAAATGAGTTATGAAAACTTTACTTAGTTAAATGCACACTGCAAATATTTTGTATAGCTTCATGCACCACTTTTCTTCACAGTTTATCTACAAAGAAAGAAAATAAGCTTTATTAAATAGTTAGGTCAGACTAGCAGTGGCAAAGTATGGACATTTTCATCGTCTGGTTTACTACATCTGACAGTTCAATTAACAAATATTAACTAAAATTATCTCCAGCTGGGACACTTAATAACTAGAAATTAATTGTAACTTCTTAGAAACCTCATCTTTTCATTTTCTTTGTAATTTTTTATGCTAGAAACCTTCCTATAGTCCTTTCAGATCATAATTGCATGATGTTGTACAAAAACATAGAAGCTATTATACTTAGAGAAAAAATGGAACATATTTGTTATATTATTAAATAGAGCTATTATATCTCAATGCAAACTTTAAATGAACCAGTGAACAAACTTACAATTTTGTTATGACTAATTTAAACACTGCTAATCTAAATATGCATATATACTAGCAACTAATTTCTTACTGTGAGTAAATAAGTCTGTTTTAAATGTAGCTTATTTTCAGCACAAAGGAATTCCAGACAGTAAGTCATCTTCATTGATGGCTCAATTTAAAGGCCTCTATGCAAATGCCTGTAGCATGTGGAATAAACAAGGAGAGTTAGAGGCTTGTGCACACGTGCAGGGCTATGATCTTGTTGACATCACTGAGACATTGTGGAATGGCTCCTGTGACTGGAGTGTTGGCATGGAAGGTTACAGACTCTTTAGGAAGGCTAGGCAGGGGAGATGAGAAGGGGGTATTGCCCTCTATGTCAGTGACCAGCTGAAGTGCTTGGAGCTCTATATGGGGATGGATGAGAAGCGTACTGGGATTTTAATGGTTAGGATTAAAGGGAGGATAGGGACAGGTGACATTATAGTGGGGGTCTGCTACAGGCCACCTGACCAGAGAGATGGAGCAGATGAGGCCCTCTATAGACAAATAGGAGTAGCCTCATGTTTACAAGCCCTAGTCCTGATGGAGGACTTCATAACTTTTTTATGGCACAAAAAATCTATAGCATCCAGAGTTCTGCAGCTGCAGAAATGAAGAGGCCAAATGTACATCCAAAAATGTTCCTGGGCAATGTCATCTGCTGTAACCACAGTATCTGCTGGAGTAGCAGACAACACAGCACACCATAAGCAATCCAGGAGGTTCCTGGAATGTGTTGATGGTAACTTCCTTCTCCAAGTGTTAGAGGAGACAGTGAGAAGAGATGCTATGCTGGTCTTCTCAGCAGCAAGGAGGGGCTGGCAAGGAATGTGAAGCTCAAGGCCAAACTTGGCTGCAGTAACCATGAAATGGTGGAGTTCAAGATCCTTAGGGCAGTGAGGAGGGTGCACAGCAAGCTCACTACCCGAACTTCAGGAGAGTTTGGTCTTGTCTGGTTGATGTGTTTGGTACAGTACCACGGGATAAAGCCCTGACAGGAAAAAGGGCCTAAGAAATCTGGCTAATACTCAAGGATCACGTCCTCCAAACTCTGGAGTGATGCATTCCAACAAAGAGGAACTCAGGCTAAACACCTGGAGGCCTGCATGGATGAACAAGGAGATCCTGGACAAACTCAAACACAAAAAGGAAGCCTACAGTGGGTGGTAGCAAGGACAAGTGGCCTGGGAGGAATACAGAGAAAATGTCCAAACAGCCAGGGATCAGGTTAGGAAAGCTAAAGGCTTGAGAGCCTGGAGGGAGCATTCAGCACTTTGTTAGTCAGAAATTAATGCAATTTTTCACCCATATTTCATTTTATCAGGCAGATGCTACCATAAGGTAGGTAATAATAACATGCTGGAGAATCCTGGCTAGAAATGCAGTGTACACTATCACCCAACATGAGAATGAAATGTGGGCACACCCTTTACGTTCCGGCAGCAATACTAGATTGAAATACTGGAAATACTAGCAAAATTGAGCCACTGTTCTTTTCTTGTAAAACATTTCATTTGGACTTTTCTTATCATGGCAATTTTTGATTTTTTTCACTTTGGCAGGCTAGGAAATTTGTAGTTTTATTACCAATTGCATTAATAATTTATTTTGTATAAGCAAGCTGCAATATGCTAGTCTCTCATCTAGATCACAGTTAATCAAGTACTTCTTTATTTTCTCTTGGGAAAAGAATATATATTTTATAAATGATATTGAGTGTTTATACTATTGACACATGACAAACCCAATGACCTTTTTGTATAAATATTAATTGTAAATGGTTATTAAGTTTAAGGGTGTCTCATACTTCATAAAAATGAACTTGTATGTCTAAATACCAGCAATTACTGACATGATCTTGCTTTTACATAGCAGATTTAATTGTCATTTTCTTTGGTACAGTGATTGACACTGAATGGTATGATATTGCTAACTATATAATGGAAAATTGAGTTACAGGCTACTGGGGAGAGAACAAAAATACAATCAGTACAACTCAAGATACAAAAATATTTATAATGTAATTGTAATTTATAATGTTTTTAATTTCTAAGTAATGCGGCAGAAACTAGTTTCTGGGAAGAGGAGAGATACTACTTTTTTTTAATGATGGATGGCATTGTTATGGTTATTTAGTTCTTAGATAGTTATTTTTTGGTTTTGATCTTTTGCTATTTTTTGAGTGAAAGACAGCATGCAGGGGTGTGAATAGAATATGTCCCATAATGGACCCATGGCAAAACCTGGGAGCAAGATCTGGATGTAGTCATACCTAAAATGAGATCATCACTTTTAGTCCAAATGCAGAGAGGATATGTAAATTAAATATCAATTAACCACTCAAACTACATTAATTCTGTGAAATAAACTGAAAACGTCAAAACCTCTGAAAATGGGTTAGCTGTTTCTTTAAGCAATTTAATTATAGAAGTTGCTTGACAAGAACAAGTTTTCTTGTTTTATTATCTGTGAGAATGGCCTTAAGTATTAAAGTTAATGCTCTCACAGACTAATACATAATTATTTATACTACTTTGATGTTTTGTGTATTTTTACAAGGTGTTAATTGTGCTGAATCAAGTTGACAAAACTGCATAATTTGTAGGTTAATATTAGCATAATCCTACAGTACATTGTTTAGCAACAGTACAGAGCTGAAGTTTACTGAATGTTTTAACAATACGATGTATAAGAGTGTATTTCTCTAACAATAATAACTCCCACTATATGACTTCTAGAAAAAATTGTAACTAATATTGTTCTTCTTCACGTGGGCCAACTGTCTGTGAAGTTTTGCTTAAGTGGAATGCATCACAGAAATGGGTATCCTAGTATATCAAGGAACAATATCAAAGTATCAAGGAATTAATTGAAACACAGATGCAAAATTAAGATTTGATTTATAACAACAAACCAATAACCTTTTGCGGCCCACCTCATATTTGGGACTTTCCTGTATTCAAAGGTCTTTCTTAAAAATAGCAGCCTCTGGACATGGAATATCAAGTTCAAACCCATTGTATAGAGTTCCACTGGCAACATATCCAAATTGGCATCTGTAAATGCTACCAAGGAATATTAAATTTTGCTTATAACAAGTCAAGTCTAAATGTTTACTAGAGTGATAATCTTTGAAAGAAGGAAAGCACCAATATTTGTATGGCTTAGTGTAAATTGTGCTGCATGTTATCTCAGCAGTTGTCTTTGGTTGCTTTTTTTTTGCTTTCTTGCTTTCCAGAGGCAGAATAAATCCATTATGTGCTAATGAGAAAAAATGAAATCACACCCTCAAGCCATTGCTTAACACATTCCCTGCTGGAGTGTACATACAGAAAAAAAAATTAGGCCAGTACCAGCTGTTTTTCACTTCCATATGGAACCTAGCACTTGATTCAGGGTGCCTGCTTGAGCATATGTCATGAAAAATGAGGAGGACACATCAAAGAGGAGACACCACCCAAATATCAGAAGTCACCTATTACCAAAAATATCTTTGCTTATGCCCATCACATGGGAAATGGCTTAATCAGATGATGTTACATATAAATGGATACACTGGCTTTTTTAGCTCAGTGACTTGCCTGTGATAGGGAATAAGGGTGGATCCTTAGGCAAGAGTATATGAATATTGAGGCCTATACTGACACTTTCCTAACCTCTAAATTGTGTGCTTTTTGATTCCTGAGGATGACATAGTCTTTCTGAGTTTTCAAAGTCCTCAGAGCATTGCTCTTTTATGAATACATTTATGAATTTTTACCATCTACATTCTGCTGTGGCAAGACTTCAGTAACTTAGCTGCTCAAAGTTTGTAGTTAATTAACCTTCTCCTTCTGTGGGTTTTGAACTTGCCACCTGGTAACAAGATTGCGAATGGTAAAACAAACAAAACGTCTTTGTAAATTTCAAAAGCTCTTTGAAGTGGTACTTAGTGTACTAGGGTATAATACACAGATTTAGCAGGAGAAGCTCTCACTTAGGTATATCTGGGAAGGGAGACCCATAACACACAGTGCGTGCTTGAAGCTGCCCAGTGATGTCCCATTTCAGCCCCCATTTTGAATGGACCTGCATCTGCCTCTACAACTGCATTTTTCTCTTATCATTGTAAAAGTATTTGAGCGAAGTTACTGAAAGATAAATGAATTTTAGTAGATTTGCCTGTCCATAAATTTCCTGGTCTTGACTGATTCTTAAAATTTGTTTATATTTATACTGACAGTAACGAGGTTTTTTAAGACCTGAGCAATAAGCACTAGTATTTAAACTTGTAAGTTTTAAATACACATATCTTCTCCCTGCAACTTGTCTCTTTTCTTTGCAACACTTAGTAGCCAAAGCAAAAGGAGGAAGAATGAAGAGTGATGGGAGATTAAATTTGCAAGTGCTGGAATGCAAATTCAGTGATACTAATATCAACCCCTACTGAATTTTTGCATTTAAGCTGATGATAAATTTCCTCATGCTGAGAAGAGTAATTTCATTTTGTGAGGAACAGGAGGAAAGCTGTTTTAATGCAGTGTCCAAAATAAGAAACCATACTGGACCAAAAGAAGTGGATTTTAACTTTTGTTTTCTTGGTGGTTTGGGTTTTTTTTAAATGCAAAATAAGATTTTTCCTTGTTTTTCAGAATAAGGTAGTTTAAAAAAAAAGTATTATAATGTGCCTTTCAGTTATGGTTTGACTAGTTTTGAAAAACAAAGTAGTATAAGCGTGATACATGATCACAATAATTTTAATAAGTTAGACTGAGTGACTGCAATTTTTAACTGGATCAATAGTCTACTTACAATATTGCTAAGAAATGTAACACGTGACAGACCTTGAACAACTCCTGCATTCATCTGTATCCGAGCAGAGTGGTCATAAACATCAAGCAGAAATCTAAATGTATTTCTTTGAACATAATCTAAACATATGTAAGATTTTTACTGTGATCGTGGTCAGGTTTCATAACAGCATTGAAAAGTAGCCTACATAGAAGGCAGTGATTTGGAAACTGTGATGTCTTCAGTTGTCACTGCTTGATAGAGAGAAAAATGCACGATTGATAGGACAAATGTGGACACCAATACCTAGCAATCTCAAGAGGGCTATATGAAGGGAAGAGTACATAGAAGAAAGTTAGTGGTATAAGATGTTACAGCAGCATAGGAGATGTTTGATTGCCATAACACGTTTTTTGTAAAATGTGCTTTAACATGATACTTTTCCCTAATATAGTCAACAAAAATATTTTGAGTGCATGAGCTGTGCTTTTTCTTGAAAGATGTCTTGTAGTACTTGTTTTGATGCAACAGCTATATTCCACCAACAGCTACCGAAATTACTATAAATCTCTGTATCTATTTTTAATTCTCAAATAGACACCATTTTTATGCACTGATTATTTTGTATTTGGTCTTCTCTAATAATTTCTTTGGTGGTTGATACTGAGTTCCAAAATAAAATCTGTGACAATGCTATTTAAATAACAGTTTCACAGTACACAGTATCACAGAATGTTTGGGGTTGGAAGGGACCTCAAAAGATCATCTAGTCCAACCCCCCTGCCAGAGCAGGATTACCTAGATCAGGTCACACAGGAATGCATCCAGGTGGGTTTTGAATGTGTCCAGAGAAGGAGACTCCACAACTTCCCTGGACAGCCTGTTCCAGTGTTCTATCACCCTCACTGTTAAAGTTTCTCCTTACATTTACATGAATTAAACTCTTTAACATTCAAACATCATATAGTTTGTCCATACAGAAGCAGATTACTTCGTAGAAAAATAATTGAACATCTTTGTTTTCATCCTTTAAATACACCCTAAAACCTTTTATAATCCTGTAAAGGAAGATTATTAAACTAAACAACAGTAGCATATTTAATGATGATCAGCTAACAAAACATTTTAGCAAATCTCTGATTAGTAATCACACTTTGACACCAATCCAAAACATAGGATAAATTAATTCCTTAAGACATAGGCCACATGCAAAATAAAACCAAACAGACAAATTCTGTCTTAATTTCATTTCTTTAATACTTGTCAGTGTCTAAGGCAAACAGAAGATCAATCATTCACTATGGACAAATATAGTCTTTGAACAGAGTTTAATTTTCTTTGCAATAATAATAATAAATGGACATTTGTATCAATTGGAGAGACAGACAAAATGAGTTTCAGTAAAACCAGAGCAGAATTGTAGTATAAGCCTGTGAACCTTTGGGGTAGTCTCTCAGCACCGCAATTTCCATTACAAAAACAGTATTTTTCATCTGTGTTACATATAATGTTACAAATAACTTTTCTAACAAAACAATAAATAAAAAAGCCAACAACAAAAAACAACCAAACAAAACAAACAAACAGAAAACAAAAACCAAACAGAAAAACTCCAAAACAATGCACAAAACCTTTAATCATAATAGGGTGATGACAGTAAGTACCCAGTTACACCAAGGGCTGTGGGTACGGTGTGACTTAGTGTTAATAAGGCTGTAAAATAAAAATATGTTTTGACCATGGAGTTCATTCAAAACATTGAAAAGGATTAAAATATTGATACAAAATGAAAATATTGTCATTGATTTGTGACACAGATGTTTAATGATAATTTCACTATTGAGAAGTGCTACCATATTTCCATTTGATATAACTGTGAGAAATTCTAATACATGAACATCATACCAAATTTAACCTGAGATACGTTTTGTTCTTTAGTTTTTTTATTTTCCCTGTAGTCAGCAGATAAAGTATCAACAGATAGCTATTTCATCTCCTTTTATTTTTGCAGACGGTTTGAAAAATCTTTGGAAAAGTGGCGGCTTTTTCATTGTGACATGAAGGCTTTTAATCATTGGCTAACTGAAACTGAAGAGAAGCTGTCGAGAGCACAGATAGAAGCTGGAGATGTGGGTCATGCAAAAACCAACCAATTTCTCCAGGTATGATTTGATTAGCCTAATTCCTGTTTTTCTGCAGTGATTAGAATTTTGTAGTTCTGGGTATGCTGAATAGTTTTGCAGTTCACTTAAGGAGGATTTCTAGTGTTGAGTGCCCCATGGCAGCTTTGGTCAGATATTTCTGTTGTCCTTGTTAACTCAGAATTTTCACTGATTTGTTTTAAAATACAATTTTAAAAGAAGTAAAATATAGGATAACATGGTATATTGTGGTATTTCCATAGTTACATATTTGTTGGTCTTTAAATAAAATGCTCATTGATTTCCATTTGATACTTCTGACAAGCACAAGTATCAAACTTACTTTTAAAATCTTGTGGAAGAAATGTGATTAACCATTGAGCTGTACAAGAGATAGTTTATGAACTATGTCTTGCAAGTATTTCATATTTTGCCTGTTTCATGTTTTAATCAAAGAACCTTGAGGATGCTTTTTGTGAAATGCAGTGTGACAGAATCGCCGCTTAGTTCCTATGTGTCCAGTTCCAATTTGTATGCTTTTCATCTTGCAAACTCTTTGAGCACCACAAGAAAAATAATAACTCTAGTTTCCTGGTAGTTTATTCAATTTCCCTGTTGTATGATTGAAATGGTAATGGGTTTGAAGAATTAATTCTAAACTGATGTTTTGCAAGTTGATAAGTTCAGCTGAATAATGTGGCTTGACTAAACTCTGGATTCTTGGTACTTGTGCATAAGAAAAAAGAAATTATTAAAGTAATCGGCATTTATACATTTGAATTGCTAGATTGAAGTCCTGGATTTCAGGTTGAAGGAAGTTAGGTCTATCTAATATTAATGGTAGAGTTTTGTTTTGAATGCAATGATAATCTACTTTTTGGTGAATATTAAAAAAAAACCCAAACAAACAAACATGTTTTTGTTAATTTCAATATTTGAAGTCACCTTTTTAAGAGTTAGGTTGCTATTTCTTCACTGTAAAACTTCCAAACCAAAAAGGAAGCCAAATCATGTGGTGCAAGTATAAAAAAAGATATAACTGTTAAGTAATGCATTAAGCTGATGTAGTTCGAATAGCAGGTAAATTATTTTTCTGCAAATTGCTGTCAACACTTTGAACACTAAATAACTCTAAGATTTGGCTGACAGAATGTCATTGAGGAATTAAGGATGCTTTTTATTGTGTATGTGAATAGTAGAAGAGCTTATGGATTTCCAGTGAAATTTTGTCTCCCTTTCTCTGTCCCACAATTTTAAGTATTTGTTCGAAAACATACAAAAACTAAGGTAAGGTATGAGTTATGTATGTGACCAATAGTAACACATCGTCACAAAGCCTTACTCTTTCTTCTTTGCTCCATCACCCTTCTCAGCACTCTTCTGGTATCCTTGAGCACCTTCAAATGAGTATTTAGATAAAAAAATGGATCTGTGGAAAAGTGTTTGTATCCTTTTATCTAACCCCTTTCTTAAACCAATTTTTTTTTCTAAGAAGAGGTTGATATTTTAGAGTTCCCAGACCAAGATTGAGATGCTTCATAGATATTATAATTGCATCAGGTAAGTAGGACATTTTGCAGTCTCAACAGATTAGAAACATGATTTTCTTGTCAACACTGAGAAAACAGTTCATACTGAATAGAATATCATACTGAAAGACACTGAGATAATGTCTTGTTGGCAGAAGCTTAGACTTCAGTGTGGAACAAGGCTACTTCTGTTTTACATTTCCCTCTGACCTAGCCTCCTTCTCATCTGTTATCCATTTGTTATTTTCCTATACAATATATAAGAACATTTTGAATGTATGTTTGCCAAATGGGTATCTACCAGGATTTTCTTTTTGCAGTCCATCAAGCTTTTTCTTTCTTCCTTTTTTCCCTTATGTTAGAAATCCCAGGAACTCATGAATTTGTCTCTCAAACATTTAATCTAGTTCAGTACAACAGAAGAAAAGACCTTTCTAATGAAAATTCACGTGTTGTGAAAATATACCAAGCACCCTTAAGAATGCAGACCCAATGTTAGTTAACATTTCTTTCTGAAACAATGTTTAGTCTGAATTTGCACTGTTACCATTCTCTTTATTGGGTCTTTCCTTATTTTACTGGATCTTGTTTGAAAAGTATTAGCCTTCTGTAAGGCTGACAGAAGAGATCATTAGAATTTTGATTTGGTATACAGGTAAAACTGCTGAGCATTTTGATTTACTAGATTATCAACTTGTTTTATTGAGATCATGCTGCTTAGTGAACCATATTCAGAATTACCAGGACTTGTTTGAAAATGCAAGTGATTAGTCTTGTATTCAACAAGGAACTGATTTAGAAAAAAAGTATACAAAATATTCAGATATATAATACTATTTCTAGGTAGGACTACTTTGGAAAAAGTAAAGATTCATGTGTTCATTAACATTCAGTAACTGCATAGAGTCAAGTCTTAATGTAAAATGAAACAGTCAACAGTATGATTAGGTGATTATGGCAGTCACATTCTTTTAGGTTCATTTGGGGGGGGAGGTGTGTTTTTTTTTTGCTTCACAATGGCGCGATATCAAGCAATATTTATACATTATATGTACTGTGAGTGAAACACAATAGAATTGCTTCATTTCAGGTCATGAATACTTAAATATTCTTATTGTTAATTTTTCACTAAGACTTTTTGAGAGCAGAACTTGGTGGTTCTAAAAAGAAATAACACATTTCAGTTTTTAAGAAATTTTAATTGACTTCTTTTACAATTAGGAAACACGGGATTTAAAAGGGTGTTTTACAAATAGCACATCATATAATTTTTTTTTTGAAACATAGTGAACTTTCAAAACATATTGTTTTAAAAGAAGATAAAGAATTTTTTTTTCCTCATTATTCTGACTGAAAGGCTTTTCTGTTTCTACATTCCTTAATGTTTGGCAACTTTTAACTTCTTCAACTTCCTTCATTTCCACTTAGTTTATTTATTTTTGTGTCAAGATAGAGTTGTGGTTATTTTTATCTACTCCCTGATGTTTATCCCTTTCTGTTCTTATAGGCTGCAGTCATTTTCCCTGTTGGATCTCATTTGGTGAACTAAAGTCACAGTTTTCTAATCTGCTTTCATATGATATCTAGAAAACTTGACTGTTATTTCCTGTGCCTACTCCTCTTTCTGGAACATGAGTTCTTAAAATAGCACACTATTATCCAAACTTTAAATACTATCCATACCATCATCAAGATAGGTCAGGTGCTGTAGTTTAAGGTTGGATCTTACTGTTGCTGAATGTTAGAATATAATAATTTGCAATCATCTAAAATTTGCTATTTATTTTTTTCCTCGTGGTCTACCTTGCAACACCAATCTATATTCCATTGCATATAAAAACCAGAACAAAACAGGTAAATATGCAACAAAGAAGCAAATAAGAATTGGGGGAGGGTGTCTGGGTGGCATATATAAATGCTAGAAAGAAAGATACAAAAAGTGGAATTCTTTGGCAGCTTCACATCTAGACTTTCAAGTTATGTTTATGAATCATTACCTGAGAATTTAAAAATAGTATTCTTATTTAAATATATATATATAATATGCAGGATATTTGTTCTTTATACTGGTATGAAGAACTCCTCAGAAGTGAATAGCTCATATCCATTTATTCGGTAGCAAGTTCAACTATATTTTGTTATTTTAGGTGGTGCATTATTATTAATACTAAAATACTATGGTTCTGGAATTTTGAAGCAATTTCTGTGTTCATGATATTCATCTATTGTGACTAGTCAGTGATGGCTACTTCCCACTGAACAGGCAAGGACTGGACTTTAGTTTATTTTCTATAATTTCATTCTTTTGGAAATATTTCTGATATATAATTATCAATTTCTTAAGTATTTACTTTTATTTACAGACATAAATATCAAGGATATTATGTTTACTTTTTAAGGTCAAGAAGGAACACAGTAAGATTTTGAAAATATTGTGTGGTGGCCCTGTTAATTATACTCAGTCTTCTGAGGATATTCTTGACATAGAACTTGCTTGTAAGCTACAAATATCTCTTAAATAGTTCATACATTGAATTGTTCAACATTTACATTTTAGTGTATTTCTCCAAGCCTGCAAAAGGCTTGTGAATGACTCATGCCATCTTTAGACCTTCTTTCTACTGCACTATAATGTCAGGAACATTACATATTTGTCTTGTAGATTTTTAAAGCAAAAAAGATAGAGAGAATCAAGGCTTCAGTGCTGAAAGTCATGGTCATGCTAATAATTTCTCTCTTTTATATCTAAATTGTATTATATGGATATTGATGATTTAATAACCGCTAAGTTTAAACAGTTCTTTCTGGAATACACTGCAAATTGCCTAAGAGGATAAGAGAGAAAAAGTGTTTCAGTGCTTGAGGCCACATTCTCATACCATAAAAACAGAGTGCTAAGTGGGTGGATAGTTTACTCCATTTTTCCCCAACTATAAAACGTGTAAAAATATTTTTTTTATATATAATAATAGTTACTTTCATATTTTAGGGTTTGTATTTTAGATTTATTTCCTGCTTTACTGAGTGATAAAGTTTACTTCTTGTTTCGTTTTGGATTCTGTTTGGATTCAAGTGGTTCAATTCTGTGTCATTTGGATCAGTTTTATTCAACCTGGTTCAGTTTTGACTGTCTTTTGGTGTTATGAAATCTTTTCAGAGAAATAGTAGAAATGGAGCAAAATATTCCTCCTGGTCTATGAGATGTCTATGATTGCTTGATAATTCTACAGGAGATAGAAAACATAGAATGTGGAATTAATGGTTAAGCTATTTAGCTCTGAATTAGAGGAATCTTTAATTAGAATGATCATAGTACATGCTACAATGTCCTTCATATTGCAAGGGCATATCTGGAAGGATGTATATCTGGAACATATGTATTATTGGCTAATATTTTATTAATACCGAAAGCACACAATCTACAGATTATATTTTATTTCATTTTATTTTATTTATTAACATTCTCCTTACAATTTTACACATCCTTAGTACTTTGACTAAAAGTTCTAAACTACACACTACAATATTCTAAACATTCTACACAAATGCCATGAGTTCTTACATACTTACTGGATCATTTATTCAGAGAAACTCCCTGGTATTTCTGCTCACTGAATATCACCCTCTTATCAAAGACCTCTGAGCACAGCATACTGCTGCCACTAAGAAAGAAAACCTAGACTCATTGATACGCCATGGATTTGAGGTTTTTGTCCATAGTTTCTGAGGTTTCAGTAAAAATGTTTTGAATAATATACATGAACTCTGCATCAGACACCTGGGCCCTAACTGAGCAAAATATTATTGTTCTGGTGTAAGGTCATCTTTAAAACAAATTCATTGGCATTTCTTGACTGAAGTGCTATAGCACTGGAAAGACTTAGTTTTCAGTTAATAAGGGGAGGACATAGCAATTCCTGGTAAAATAGCTATTGCTTCTTTCTTTTGCTGAGCAAAATATTAAATAATGCTGTTAAACTTTATAAGTAACAAATTTCTGGATCTATAAAATTCCTGAAAAAAAACTTTTCCTGTTAAAAAATTCCTCACTGTTGTTGCTACTACTAATTGAAGAGATGAAATATCAAAATACCTTATCCTGAACTTGTAGTAAAACATTTTCTTGTTATGTCAAACTATAAGTATTATTTCATAATTATATCGGTTATTTAATTCTTCTCTACTGCACAGAGTTCTACATTATTCTTATTTCACGATTCACTGTATCATAATAAAAGCTTTTAATTAATTTGTTGTTACTAGTAATGGGCCATTAAAATGACTGAAGGCTATGAGAAATAATAAATTTCAAGTTGCTTGTGTGGCTCTGCCTACTCTTGTACCATTAGATGACAATTCATAACTTCTATTTAGGTTTTATTGTAAATCCTGGCATTGTTTATTCAGCAACTGAATTAAATCTTATAAGTAATTAATTAGAATGCATTTATCAAACATTTCATTATGAAACTTTTTGGAATAACTGTGACATGTAGATGTATAGTGGCCTAATTTTTATATGTAGCAAGAATTAATAAACATACTTTTTTTTTTTTTTCTCTGTCTTGAGAAAATGTTCTTGGACAGCCAAACTTCCTAGTACTATACTGTAACTACCTCCCTGTTCAGGGGATTCATCCTCACCGGTTCTAGTGGTTATAGAGTACTAGCACATGAGGACCTGAGAAAGAGACTGAGGACAGTACTCATTTTACAAGCATTTTTTTTCATGCTTGTCTAAAAGATAAAGGAAATGGAGGATGCAATTTTTTCATACTAATGAATTTGTCTTACTTTCAGGGCTAATCTGGACATTTATAATGTGACACATACTGATAATACATCTCAGATTCAGCAGATTTTTTTAATGCTTGTGCAATGGTATAAATGGACTAGTTAATTTGATTGTGTCTTGGAAGTTTTGGGAAATGAGTAACTAAATGAACGACTGCTTTGAAGGATGATTATACTGGTTCTCTGCCTAACAAAACATTTATTTGGTTTGTTTCCATAAGTCTTTCAAAAGTACATCCTGTATTGCATCAGAGATCACTATGTCATATGACTAAATCTGTGTGTGCTGATGCATAGATGTGAAGATAAGACAAACTTATGAGACTTGACCTGTGTCACTTAACGACCGGCCTGCTTGGGAGTCTTTCTAGGTCTTCTGATGTGAATAATTAGCCATTAAAAATGCTTTCATAAAACAATAGAGGAAAGGTAAGACTCTTAGGGAATAACTTTCTATACAGATTAGGTGTATAAATTAGTACAAATAGTCTTGCTGTGGCCCTTTTCATGGATAGCTTTATTAATCTTGTCTAGAACCTTTCATCCCAACAGATTTTTGCAAACTCTATCCATCACATACAGCTTTCCAATTCCATCTTGTTTTGGACGAAAGACATAAAGTAAAGCCATATAGGAAGCACTGTGGACAAGATAGCAGGTTAATGTTGCTTTAGAAAGTGAAGTGCTTAAAAAAAACCCAACAACATGCATTATGAAGCCTCTGTTATGAAAAGTTTAATGTTTATGCAAAGCAGACAGCAAAGGATCAGCACCTGCCCTTAAACTGTCTAAAAAATACTTCAGCTAAATTTACTTACCCTAATTTTGGAAGTCAGTTCTTGTCAGCTTGTTATGAGCTGTCTTTTGTCATAGCACTTAGGTGTTTTACAGTGAGTTCCTTTTTTACTGACAACCTTTATAGGCACCTATGTGGAGGTGCTTGTTTGTCAATATAAGGAGAAGAGTCAAGGGAGTTAAAGTGTGAGTTTGACCAGTGACGGGTGACTATTAATGAAAGGAGTGTTTGGCTAAGCTACTTTACTAGTTATTTTTCATTTTAGATAAGCTAGTCTGTTCATTAATTTCTCCAAGGTCTTATGTTATATAGAGACACAGATTGTAGCAGACATGGATATAGTGGTAACATGCTTGAGTTGTTTAAATAAAATATTTACATCTACCCTGAATCAAATTTTCAACATAACTTCTTTCCTTCTTAGTAGGAGAACCTACCAAAGCAGGTCCAGTGTAGCCATTTGTATTTGAGCTTATAACCAAAATCTTCCTTTGTAGATGAAGATGAAAAGTAGGCACTTCTAGGGTGAAGGTCATTTGACCTTTCTGGAATAACTTGAATATTTGAAAGTGAACGGTGACAGCATTGGATGTGTTAACTTCTAAAAAAAAAAAATAATTAAAAAAAAATATATATATGTACTTTTTATTTAGTTGGGTTCATTTGTTTTATTTATCTGGGTTGTTAAAGAAAAGATAAGCAGTCATGAAAACATAAGAACATGAAGATATTTAAGAATATATTTACTTCAGGTGTGTTTCTTTCTCCTTTGAATGCGTATTTCATCAGGTTTTGAATATGCAGGGTTTACTAGTACTTTTAAGCCAGCACTGATGCTAGCCAGAATGTATTACAAAGCAATGTATTCATGCTAAAATAAAGTTATTTTCATAATTGGACTAGACATCTTGCCACAGTACAAAGATAAGATTCACTGAATGATTCAGTAAAAGAGAATAAAAAATACTTAAATTAATTATATTTCCAGTGTGTTCTGTGAACACCTGAAGTACTGAAGCTAGAATTCCTAGTTATCTGGAGGCCTGTACAGGAGGTCTTTAGATCACTTGAGACAAATACATGACTGTTGTCAGATGATGTAGGGAGGCAACTAGGAAAGCTAAGACCTCCTTGAAGTTAATCCTTGCAAGGGAGGTAAAGGACGAAAGAAAAGGTTTCTTCAAATACGTTGTAGATAAAACCAACACTAGGGGCAATGTAGGCCCACTGCTGAATGAGACAGGTGCCCTGGTGACAGAGGACACAGAGAAGACAGAGTTACTGAATGCCTTCTTTGCCTCTGTCTATACTGCTGGAGACTGTCCTCGGGAGCTGCAGACCACTGTAGCCCCAGAGGAAGCCAGGATAGAGGAGAAGACTTCCTTGGTTCATGGGGACTGGGCTAGGGATCAACCAAGCAATCCATGGGCCCTGATGGGATGCCCCCACAAGTGCCGAGGAAGCTGGCGGAAGTCATTGCTAGACCACTCTCCATCTTTAGTAAGTCATGGAGAACAGGAGAGGTGCCTGAGGACTGGAAGAGAGCAAATATCACTCCAGTCTTCAAAAAGGACAAGGAGGACCCAGGTAACTACAGACCAGTCAGCCCTCACCACCAACCCTGTAAAGGTGATGGCACAACTTATCCTTGGCACTGTCTCTAGGCATATCAAAGACAAGGGGGTCATCAGGAGCAGTCAACATGTTTTTACTAAGGGGAAGTCATATTTGACCAAGAAATAACCAGGTGGATAGATGATGGTAGTGCAGTGGATGTGGTTTATCTTGATTTCAGTAAAGCATATAACACTGTGCCCCACAGCATCCTCTCAGATAAACTGAGAATGATGATGTTATATAGAGAGACAGATTGTAGCAGATGTGGATATAGTGGTAAACCTGGATGATCAGGTAGTGAGGTGGATTGTGAACTAGTTGAAGGAAAGAAGTCAGAGAGCTGTGGTCAGTGGGGCAGAGTCTAGCTGGAGGCCTATATCTAGTGGAGTTCCTCAGGGGTTAGTACTGGGACCAGTACAATTCAACATATTCATCTGTGACCTAGATGAGGGGACAGAGTGCACAGTCAGCAAGTTCGCTGATGACACAAAACTGGGAGGAGTGGCTGGCACACCAGAAGGCTGTGCTGCCATTCAGTGAGACCTAGAAAGGCTGAAGAGTTGGGCAGGGAGAAATCAAATTAAATATAGCAGAGGCAAGTGTAGAGTCTTGCATCTGGGAAAGAATAACCCCATGTACCAGTATAGGTTGGGGACTGACTTGTTAGAGAGTAGCATAGCGGGAAGAGACCTGGGGGTCCTGGTGGGCAGCAGGATGACCATGAGCCAGCAATGAGCCCTTGTGGCCAAGAAGGCCAATGGCATCCTCGGGTGTATTAGAAGGGGTGTGGTTAGTAGATCAAGAGAGCTTCTCCTCCCCCTTTACTCTGCCCTGGTGAGACCACATCTGGAATATCGTTTCCAGTTCTGGGGCCCTCAGTTGAAGAAGGACAGGGAACTGCTTGAAAGAGTCCAGTGCAGAGCCACAAAGATGATTAAGGGAGTGGAGCATCTCCCTTATGATGAAAGGCTGAGAGAGCTGGGTCTCTTTAGCTTGGAGAAGAGGAGACTGAGGGGTGACCTCATTAATGTTTATAAATACATAAAGGGTGAGTGTCAGGAGGATGGAGCCAGGCTCTTCTCAGCAATGAATAATGACAGGACAAGGGGCAATGGGTGCAAGCTGGAACATAAGAGTTTCCGCAGAAACATAAGGAAAAACTCTTTCACTGTGAGGGTGACAGAGCACTGGAACAGGCTGCCCAGAAGGACTAAGGAGTCTCCTTCTCTGGAGACATTTAAAACCTGCCTGGACATGGTCTTGTGTGACCTGCTCTAGGTGGTCCTGCTCTGGCAGGAGGTTTGGACTAGATGATCTTTTGAGGTGTCTTCTGGCACTTAACATCCTGTGATCCTGTGATTACGTGATTCTGTGATCTGGCTATTTAGCTCTCATTATGAAGCTTGCCCTATGTCCCATGCTTCCGTCCTTACGTATAGCTCAAATGAAAAACAAGTATTGCTCCATTTGTCCAGCCTTTGTGGAGCCATTAGATCAAAGATTATTTCTGGAGATTGTAAGATAAAGTGAAAACTCTAATCACAGAGATTTTCTTTCTATACTTTTGCAATAAGCATGACACCTAGACATAAGCAAGATATTTTTCCTTTTAATGGTTGTTTTTAATAGCTGAAATGGAAAAAATCTTTTCTGTACATTGTAAATCAGTGACTTTAATGGGAGGGTGTGCTAATAAGTGTTTATGTGATGCTTTTAGTATTGGCATTTTAGTAAATACATGTCTTTAAGAAAAATCACACCTAGGGGTATTTTGTTATAAACATATCTGAGGCTGAAAACAGCATGAGAGAGTCTTGCTTGTGCCTTCAAAGACAAAATTATTTTTTGCACTACCTAAAAAAAAAAAGGCAATCTGATTTAGCAGACTTAACTTTCCAGAAAGCAGGATTCTTTCTGTAATTTAAACCACTCAAGAGTTTTTTTGCCTTTAAGTAATCTACCAGAACTTTTAGTGAACATTAAAATCTGTTTTGAATGAATATTTGGTAGCTCTTGTATAAGAATGGAGTAGATCTCGGGAACCACTCAAATACCACAAAATACAGTTGTGCTGTCTATTATATATCATATTATAAAGGCTTCAAGACAAGGAGTGCTTATGTGCAATTGCACATTGCCTAGTGCAGTGGGGCCTTAGTTTTAGTTAGGCTTTCTCTCAAGAATTCAGGGCTAGAATCACATTGGCTGCAAACACTGCAGTTGTGATCAACACAAAACAAAGAGTTTAGGGGTAGACTGAAAATGCTGTGATTAGTTTCAATGATTCTGTGATTTATCTTGATTTTAGAACATTGTTAAAATTATATGCTTCAATTAAAGTGGGTACCCTAACATACTGGACGCATAGGATGTATTATTTCTATACTCTTGATTATTGGAAGACATGCACATCTCATTTATGATGACTGACAACATTCTTTCTAGTAACTCTTTTTTTAGACCTTACATTACTACTGAGTGTTGCAGGATTTAGAGGTGCAGAACAACTCATGCACCTAGGAAGGTACCTTGTGATATCGCTGCAACCCTTATCTGCCTCAAGTAAAGCCTGCTCTGGTACTTTCTAAATTTACTATCACTACCCTATTTCATTACCACTTCTGTAACTGTAATGCCTTCAGCAATGTCTCCTGTTATACAAGACTGATGATTCTCTAAACCCTTCTCCAACACTGCCGTAAGCAAGAAAATGTATGTGAGAGTGCTTTTCTGTCAGAATGCTCTGCAAGATAACAACATGAGTGATTTTGTAAGTTTGAATAATAGAAAGACTTTGCCAAAATATCAACTCAATTAAATGAGACTGATAACTTTGTCATATCTGTGTTCATTTAATTATTTGCTTTAAAAAGGATTGAAAAGTAATGACCCAAACATTTTGTTTTAAAAGTAATAATAGAAAGGCTATTCAACAGTTAATTCTGGTGACTTGATGTTTTTGCTGGAGGAAATCATGCTTTTGGTGCACAGCAACTTTGATAGTTTGAAAATCCTAAACTGTTAATCAGCAAATACCAAATAGAAGTAGTGTTTAGTGTATAGCCAAGAGCTTATTGTGTTGTTGGGTTTATTTTATGTCTAAACTCTGTGAATCTGTAGTTTCTTTTATGATGGACAAGACTAGCAGAAAAGGGACTTTATGATGGTTTCCTGTAGAGGGAACTTTTTAGAGGAATGAATGTGTCAACGTGATAATCATTTTAGTATAAAAGTGAATCATATGAAAAGGAGAACATTTGTTATATCTTTTTTGCTTATCCAGAATCCCCCAAATCTATGAAAGAGGAAGTTCTATAGAATATGTTGGATACTTCATACCAATAAAGAAATGTTTGTTATTAAACTGAAACTAATGTTTTTTAATGGATATTTGTAGCTCATTTATACTTGAAATGCTGCTGACACTACATCTAGGTTGCCATGTTTTTCTGTGATAGAACTCCAGTTTATTTTTAAAGGGTAGAGAAAACACTAGAATTTAAGTTTTCCATGGTTATTTTGTTTTGTTGTTTTTTTTTTTGGTTGGTTGGGTTTTTTGTTGTTGTTTGTTGATATTTTGATTGGTTTGGTTTGTTTATTTTGGGTTGTTTGTTTTATATTGTTTTGGTTTTCCCACATATTCATAGTCAATGTTTAATTAAATTAATGAATGATCAGATTTTTCAATCCTGTTTAAGGTATGACTAAACCTAATGATTTTGCAGATAATTTGGTGTTCCTGACTGTCCATCTTTTACAATATCTATCTTGTTCTGTAAGTGCAGAATTTCAGTGTCAGCTATATTTGAGCAAAACACAGAGGAAGCACAACCTCTCCATTTCTGTATATGCCTTCAAAGGATTTTGTTAACTCCTTTGTCTGTGCCACAGTGAAAACTCCAGGCATAACTGATTCTTTACCGCTTTCCTCCGTCCACTGTTCTCTTGCTTTTAGATCTTTTTCAGTATTGTTGTTTTCCATTATAAGAGTCCTCAGGGCTGTGATCAAGGTTTGCACTCTCTAATACTAGAGGTAGACTGCTTTCAGTTCTACTGATGTGTGTGTTGCTTTGTTTTCCCTTTGGTTACTAACTGATCTGTATTTCTCTACCAGTGATGGGTCCTCCACATCAGTAATCTATCCCCTAATCAAATTCTGTAAGAACTTTATTCTGCATTCAGGGCTGATTTATATTTGGGGGTGTTGTTTTGTTGTTGATGGTTGGTTGTTTTTTTCCTAAATACAATTTAAAATAAGAATAGATTTTATACGGATTTTGAGTCCTATAGATTTCCTGAAATCCTTCATGATCAGTCAATGTAAATGCAATGTTTAGTTAAAAATCAAAACAAAACACCTTTCTGTCAATGTAAGTTTTGAGAAAAAAAAAAAGAAGAACATGGTGAATTTAAAATCAGTCAAGTTAGAACTACTCAGTAAATATGAACATTTTGATACTGAAACATCAGTCCAGGCTGAGATCAAACTGTAAGCATGCTGCAGTGAAAAGTAGCAGGTAGGAACATTAATGATTTTAATGAAATGTAATTATCTCATGGCTGTTTGGTTTTTTTTTTCAGTTTTTTTAAAAGCATCCTGGTCTATTTGATTCTCATATTGATATATCTGAAAAAAAAAAAACAAACCCATGTGTTTTCTGGCAGTGGGACTTATTATACTGAGCACATGGCAGCAGGAGAAAAGCAGAAGATAAACTTAATGAAGTTATTGTAAATATATAAACTGAAGAAATATTTAACAGTTATTGGAAAGACAGCAAGTGATATTCAATATGTTTCCATTACAAAATACTTTTGAACTATGGTATAATATCATGGGATGTTCCCCATTCTCTGAAGTTCATTTATGACCAGAATATTTCTAAAAATCATGTGTACATACTACCCCATATTTCTTACATCTGTTCTAAAGTTGTTCACACTCCTCCAAAACCAGGATAACAGCATACAAACATATAATACTATCATAGAGGGAAGCTCAGAATATAAGATTAAATTCTCTTTCTAAAAACTCAGATTACAGTAAAATTTATTGCTGTGTCTTTGAAGTGTTCACGAGTGATATCTAATGAAGAAAATGAAGCATTGTTTAAAATGTTACAAGTCTAGAAACTTTAGTTTCTACTTTAGCATGGAATCTTTTCTAAATTGCATTTTAAAATCAAAATGAGCATGATACAAGAACTTACTATACCCTATTTTATTATGCATTGTAGGCCTGACAGAATTGTTTACAATAGGTGATATACTGACTGTTTTACTGGTTTGTTTTGGCAGTAGTTTCTGTGATGGAGAGATAGATATTCAACTTTGTTTCAAATTTTAGAATCTTAATTAAGTTGTTTCATTTTATGTGCTTATGTTGTCTTTCTAATATTTTTTAAGTTAATAACAGCAGCTGGTATATAGCGTTGATGTAAAATCTTCTGTTGAAGGCCCTTGACCTCTGAGACAGTTTATCATGATGGCAGAAATTAATCATGTTAGATATGCTTGATCCCATGAAGACAGTGCAAATTTAGAAACTGTATAAACAGGAGTAGGCAATGATTTTGGGTATTACTAAACTGTCATATCATAATAGCTTCATAATAATGAGGCACATTAAGCAAGTGATGAAGTAATATAACACTAGATTAAGGAATTCTTTCCAAAATTTTGCTATACAGTTGCTAAAAAAACAATAAATGTCTAAAAATAAAATACACCCAGACTTTAAGGCATTAAATATATGTTTAAATATAGGTATGAAAATTCAGATTTTAACTGTACTCACTTTTGACTCTTCTTACTTTTCTACAGTTAACTCAGTCCCTCCTGAATTTGTCATTGTGCCATTATTAGATGGAACACTGGATTTGATTTGTACAATACTATATAGTTCTTAAGAACTTTGGTTTTAAGTATCTATAGCTTTTAAGCTCTCTCAGGTTTTACGCTTTTTTTATCCTCTGACTTCTGGTGAGTTTTCTTAAATAATAAAGTTGAGAAAAATTATTTTAAGTATTTTATATAAGAAAGAATCTAAAGCCTAAAGAATTAGCAAACTAAAAAATCACAATATTAGAAATTAAAATTAAAGTCCTTTGCTTGACATTTATTTGTATAACACAGGCTTTAGGTTTCTGGCAACAAAGAAAAGCCAGGGCAAGTGATGCCCTGTGCATTCCAATTAATTCAGCCTTGCACCCCTGTGATTACTACAATAAAAACTTCAGATCTCAATTGTCTGACATGAGAGCATGGAGCAATGATTTCCACATATATATCTGAATGTATATGTGTAACCTATCACTTTTTGAACAATGACAGAGAGGACAAGTGCCAATTAGAGTTTAGCAAATAGTAGTTAACATGCATATTTCACCTTAAAGTATCATATGTGGGTGAGTATGTGGTCATAACAAAGATTGTAAACATTCCCTTTCTGCATGGATTATTTTTGTTGACACAAAAGTAAGGCCATGTGAGAATTTAATTTATATTTTTTCTCTATGTCCACAGAAGACTGTGAAGCATAAGATTATTCCCAGTTCTATTATTTCCCAGCAATCTCAGAACACTGAAAAAATATTGAATAGTAACTATGGTTTTGAATAACCAGCTTGAAAATGAAGAACAGCAATGCACGTTGGCTTTTGTCTGGAATGAGGCAAAGTTTGTCTGAAATCTGGGCAACCCTTCAGTATCCCTTTTTTTTCTGCTAAAAGTTTTTAATTAACTTCTGTAAACAAGCAGATTTTTGTTATCCCAGTGGGATATGATACAAAATGGATCTTCAATTCAGAGACAGTATATTGTGATTAAAAGTCCCACTGAGGTTCATATTTCTCTTTTCATAGCACAAACTGGACTCTGATCTGTTTATGGGTCCTGGGAGAACAATATTGTAGTATAATTTTCACATGTGAATGTGGCACTTTTTATACCTTGCATAAATCATTACTTGAAGAAAGTTTACAGAGCTATATTGGAAGCAAAAACTGTGCAAGACACACGACACGTATATTCAAGTATATTCAAGTATGACTCAAAATCACAAGCCACCAAATTATGCAGAAAATATGGTGGAAGACGCCAGAAATGAAGGATAAGATAACTATCAGTTTAGAAATTTAATGATCTCGATGTGGAAATAGCTTCTTAAAGCCTGGAAATATGCTAAGTTTCAATGTTTGACTTCTTACAATTTTTCTGTGTTTCAACATGCACATGAATGTCTAATTGATTTCTGAAAGTCAGGACAATGCATCTTTGAGGGAGCACCTGAGTATGCACATGTTTTCCTTGTAGCAAGATAGTAGCATCCCTGGAACTTTTTAGTCCAGGTGAAGAAAGAGACAAGTAAAATCTCCTACAGCTGGGAAATTCTAGGAAATTCTGCTACATTCCATAGTAGAAACCAAAGCAGCTGAATTAGCATGAATGTTAGTTTAACTGAGACATTAGAGGCAGAAAAATCTCCCGCCGAATGTAAAAGCTACCAAATTTGGACTGTCCTTTCCAGTTGCTGCAATGTGTCAGCATACTTAATTATTGTTCCACCTCTGGTTGCTGGTTGCTCTGCTTTGCTACCACTTCATTCTTCCAGAAGATGGTTGTACTAGAGTTCTGAGTGAATGTGACTGTATGTACAGGAAGTATAGATGGGGTCTTAGCACTCTTACTATATTTTTTTGTTTCCTTCTACCTAAGCCTTCTTTCATAAGTTTTCGGGATATTCATTCATAAATTAACAGTCAATACGTACCATTTCTATTTGGCAGAAATTTGTCTAGGAATCTGTTCTCTGCAATCTATCCTTCACAGGATGACCAGAGCTGTGAAACGCTCTGTTCTGTGTCCTACTACTGGACATGAAAGTACTTAACAATGTCAAGCAAGACACCAAAGCTAAAATAGGAACTGTCACCTCTTCCTCCAACCCATCCATTAATTCCATTAATTAGTATTATGTTGTTTGTTTTTTTTTTCCCCAAACAAAAATAGGGGACTTTATCTATGGAGATTAGATTTATTGTTTATCTTATTAAAAATGGGTCTCTAGTTAAACAGGAATGCTGAGACTATGCTGAGGCATAAGAATAGTAATTTAAAACTTTGCACTTCATAAAATTGGACTCAATGGAAGGGCAAACAGATGATTTTGCAATGTGCTAGTGATGTGGTAAGAAAAAACACCTATTTGGAAGTGAATGTTAGCTTAAGTCCATTGTCAGATTTACCTTTTCAACTTATGTTTTTATGTTCCCCTAGAAAAGATCTATTTCTACCACATTATTTTGCAGTCTTAGAACAAGGTAGTTACCTGAAGCTTTGAAGAAAAGTTGTGGGGTTTTAGAAGGGATAACAGGGTTCTTTGCAAATGTTACATTCCCCTGTAAGAGTAATGTTATCATATAAGAGGTTGGGCTTTTTGGTTGTTTTGGGTTTTTTTCCTTCTTTTTTTTTTTTTTTTCTTTGTTTTTTAATAGCTGCATAGGTCATGGTCAACCTAATCCCAGAGAGGGAGAGATTTTCCTGTAATGTGCAAAACTGTATCCTTCAGTTAGAACTACCTACAGGAGGGATGTAGAGTATAAGCACTTGAATGACAAGCAGATACTGGACTACAAATGGGTTTGTTTCCAGAAACTCTTCTGTCTTAGCTGAACACTTTCACTTGGAAATTGTTCCTTTCCTACCCAAAAATCAGAAAGATCCTTCCATAGTTTTTCTGCATAACAGTTCTATGACATTATATGATAAATGCATTGTGAAATGAAGAAGTACACAGTTTATTTATTAAGAGCATTTAACTGAGCTCTGGCTCTTCAGACAACCCTAGTTCATGTAGATCTATGCTTTTTAAATCAAGCTTCAGCTTGGATAGGTTTTCTGTTTTTCCTCATAGACCTTATGTAGGATATCAGCAAATACATTTTATTATTTCTGGCTGGTGGGAGATATCCATTTTAAATGAGCAGTTTGTAAGTTTTCTGCAGGAGGTCTTTACTGTAGGTGGAATAGATGATCAAAGCACACTATTCAAGACTATGCTATACAGACATTAACATGTCTTAAGATGTAAGCAAGAAGCAAAGCAACATGTAAATACTTGATTTTTTAATTTTTTTTTTCAAATTCCTATACTAAATGCTTTCTTAAAGCATGTGGTTTTCTGCAACAACAACTGACACTGAAACCTGATTTACTTCATACATTATTATCCTTTTTGTTTCAATCTAGTTTTGAGAAGAATAGGCCTCCAAGTAATCAGATCTGTTTCAGTCCTAGTGAATGTTTCATCCAAATAAAACTTGAGGGGAGAAATGGGCTTTTTATGTTGGTTTTTTTTTTGTGGAAGAAACAATCTAGTTTTATAAACCTGGTCTAATCTGAGGTGCCCTGATAAGGGGAAAAACCAAACCAAACCAAATAAACAAAAACAAAAGAAAAAAAAAAGAGAGAGAGGAAAAAAAATCCATTTAATAAATTCAGGTTTTAACACATAATAAAGTTTAAACAGCTACTTCACTTCAGATTAGAGATCTGTAATATATGCTGGTTAAAACCTTCTGTAAACTTCAAATATCAAATATATCTGCTAACTGGATGGACTAAGGTCAGTTATAGGAGAACTTGTCGTTTACACTTTATGACCAGGGCAATAAGACTTCTATATTTACACTAAAGAAAGAAGTTTGACTATACATGATACATACTTGACATGGACTTCAGATTACTCACAGTATTCCTTCCAAAAACGTATTAAATGATAGAGCTAAGTGCTAGTTATTGTGTAGTGCATTCATCATAAAAAGAGCTGTCAGATTTTGAAAATACTAATCTGATACAGTTTAATGTATACTGTGATTATAAAAAATAAGTAGTGAATATAGATAATGTGAACAAAATGACTTCTTGTTAGCTATTGGCTTTGTAGTTTTGGTACTGTGGAGCTAATTCTGATCTAACTAGGAAAGGCAATAATTTGTGATTGCATTGCATTAAAGGGATGTCTGTATCAGCTTTGCCCTATAGATGCTGTTGGAGAAGGTGTAAAAGTTATTTAGTGTTCCCAAATGAATCTGGTTTTGTCTTTTCCATCATTGTTTTTTACTTTGTTAAAAACTTTTCTGTATTCTATAGTTTCAAATAGTTAGTAGAGGACCACTGATTTCTGACTTCATAATGTCTTTGTTGTACTGAAAGGATTCAGTTTAAAAATTGTTTCTTTGGTGGGTGCCCTTGATTGCCATTTCACAATATATATCTAACATTTGATACGGGTCAGATTTCCTTTGTTTAGTGTTTGAATTGCTATTTACTATTTTAGTGTTTTATTACAACAAATTATAAAAGCTATATCCTTTGTTCACCATATATGCACAGTTCCACTGATATTTTTCTCAAATTAAAACAACATAAAACTTTGTGACACCTGTTGTAATTATTCTAAGTCTGATGTCAAAGTCCACTGAAGATAGCTAATTCCTTTGAATCAGACTTTTGAAATCTACCACAAAAAAAAAAAAAAAAAAAAGAAAAAAAAATAAATGAAAGTGAGTTTCTAAATTATTGGGGCTTTCGGTATTTTTTTTAAGGTCATGAACGCCACCAACTTTTACTTCTGTGAAGTTTTCTGAGAAATTCTAAGAGACCATACTGACATGCAACATGTCTAGAAGCTAAAACTCTCATATTCAGGGAAAAGATATGCTCAAAATTCAGGGAATACAATTGTTAGAGTAAAACATAAAAATCCTATCTCTAAAATGCTCTGAACCACAATTTATATGTGAAAACTTAAATATATATATATATATAAGGAAAGACATTCCAGTGCATGGAAGGCATAGAAGTATTTTGATTTTTTTTAATATGGATACATAAGGTGAGATTCATCTCACTTAGCTTTACATGTCTACAGTGTAGACAGGGGATCATTTTGAACTCCATTTGTAGCTAATGTAAAGCAGTAGGTGTATCTGAGATAAAATTCATCTGATGTATTTTAAATATCCACACTAACACTAGACCCATCATGTCCTAGAAGTATCTGCTTCTATTGGCTGCAGAGTTTAGATAACTAGCTCAGGTACAGATATCTGTCTGTAGGTATGAAAAGTTAAACATAAGGTAAATCCCATTGCTACATTTTCCATAAACCTTGGATTTGCCACTTTTGAATTATCTTCAACATTTATCTTGAAATTAACCGTGCTAGGGCAACAAGTAATGGGTTTTAAAGCATGCAATTAATGTTCTGTGAAAAGATGGATTGGAGTTGGATGGTAGAAAATAAGTACTTGTCAGTAGAGTTATATATGGAAATGTACTGTAAGGTAAAATCCTAGGGCAGGATAACCAAGGTATTTATGTATTGATGTTAATTTTACCTAAGACATCAGAAAAAAGGGAGGCACCCATTGTCTAGAACAATCGAAAAGTTAGTGTAAAATAGATTGTGAATACCACATGACTAGCCCTCCCCTATTTGCAGAAACTAAGGCAGAATTAAAACAATAGCTGTGTCTCTGAAATTGGCCGGGGCAGGGGGGAAGATACTACTGGTATATCCTCTGGGATGAGTCATGACCTTTATTGGATGAACTTCCTAACTAGCTCTCATAAAAAAAATATGCCTGCCCAAGACATTAGGAAGGGTAGGAACAGCCATGTCTCGGTCTAACAAAGCAGAAATCTTTAGATGAATCATCAGTCAATCTTAAATATAATTTTATGGTCTTCAGTGGTGTCTATACTTTCACATGTAAAATACTGCTAAGTTGTTTTCAGCATTATCCAATCCCAAGGCATCCAGTTTCTTCTTCTACTGGTTTGATTGAATGGATTTTTTTTTTCTGTGTATCCTTATGGACTGCATATAAGTAAGAAACATGGAAATGTTTCATCTAATTCAGTTTTTATATAGGCTTTTTCTTTAACTGTGAATTTAATTTTCTTCTTTTTTCATTTCCATGATCTGTTTCACTTTACTGTACTTCCTATGGTATCTTCCTAGGGTATTCTGAGGATTAAGGAGTTAATGTTTCCATATTGCTTTCAAATGCAAATCCCATATAAGTTTTTATTCATACTAATAAATTTATACCTGTGATGTATCATTTTATGACATTGCGGTCGAAGCGATACAATGTCAAGTTTACATTTGACCTTGAAGATGCTCAGTGACTCTTCTGCAGCTTTTCTAACATGGAAAAAACTGTCTATTATCTGCACCTCTATTATCTAGCCAAATTGTGGCAGTATTCTATCCCTAGTATGATTTCTGTCCCAGCCTGTAACAGTGAATTTATTCAATTGTGATGCTATCTATTTTTATTCACCTTCATAATACTAGCACAATACAAATGGTTTTATTTATTTTATATATATATTCTCAAGCACAACTTCAAGCTTTTACAAGTAATAAAGGCATGCAATAGCAAAACAATTAGATGACTTTGTTAATAAATCGCTTGAATATCCTGTTTATTGCATTTCATTAAAAAAAAATTAAAATATATAGCCAATGTTTATTTCATTAGAAAGTGGCAGCAAAGATTCCAAATACAGAAACTGAAAAAAATAGTCCTGGCACTATAAGAAATCTATATTGAATAACTGTAAATGCTTTAGCTGAAATGTTGGAGTTTTTTTAATTGGTAGATTAAACTGTTGTCAATCATAGATACTTACAGGTAATTAAAAAATAATTTACATTAGCTATGCCTGGAATTCTCTATCATCCATATGTAAGTTAATTAGACTGGGAAGAGAAATGGGACTAACTATGGGCTGTCTTTTGTGTAACAATTTTTTTCTTTGTGATGTGAAATAACACTTTTCACTCATGACCTAACCTTGTAAAATTCCAGCTTGTCACATCGGCCACGATGATGACACAAACAGAACATGATAGTACGTTCTGCTCCTGAAAACATGGAGTTTCTGTAACTGCCTTTACTGTCTTGTTCATGTTGTTGGTGACTGAGAACCAGAAGGAAGAAAGTAGTGGGGGAAAAAAAAAAAAAGGAAGACTTTGCCTTCAGTAACTTAACTGTCTGTGATTTGAATGGCATTGTATTTACTGTAAGATAAAGTGTTATGGTCTCCTCCATTTTGCTAGTGAAAAAAAGCAAACCATTTTTTTAATCAATCTTGCATTCTACTAAGAGTCAGTTGAATTATCAGTGCCTTAGTCATGCACCTAGCGGCATGTTTTTCTATGATCATATACACATCACCACATCTTTTAGCAACATGCACATATTTTTATTACTAGATTCTCCAGATAAGTAAATTTTATGTTCTCTTACATAGATGGATAAGCAGATAAAGCGCATAAGGTATTCAAAGTCATCTAAGAAAGCAGAGGGCTAAAAGGTCATCAATTTCACTGAGGTAAAAGAACTTAACTCCTTTAGATTCTTTGAAAATCATGAATAAACAGACTAACTGATCCTGCCCTCTCAGCAAAAATATCTTGTTGAGGAGAAGAAAAAATTTGGAGACTGAGTCCTTTTGTACTATGTTGCCTTTTTAACAGAGACACCAAAATGAATGCAAATAAACAGACTCTACAAACCATTAAGTAGAAAAATTTTATCTTCTTATTGACATTCATTAGGTTATTATATATCTCTCAGATGATATGACCACTGAGCTCTCTAGGCATACTCTTGCTTCGCTTTTGATGTATTAAATCAAACATGAATACTGTGTCGACTTTTCATTTGCTATGCTCATTTCTAATACTAGCCACATGTCTTCATATAATTCATGGATTCATTTTCATAATTAAGTTGTATTTTTTTTCAAGAATAAAAATATGCTTTAGTGTGAGATTAAGAGAAATTTTATTTTATTTCTTAATTAACTATTCTGATGGAGGAATTTGGTGCAGCACAAAGAGATAAGATGTATGTAACAGCTTAAATATATCCATTGAAGTTGATCACATTACTATAGAAGGGAATTAATGAGGGAATAAATCAGTGAAATAATACATAATCAAAATGAATATTTAAGATCCAAGCCCAGTGTGATAAAATACAAGTCTAAATAGAACGTACATTTCTTTGAAGTGGAATAATTTCATCTTTCTAACTGGTGTGCACACTTTGAGTGATGCTCTATTTCATCACAGAACAATTTCTCATGCTAAATTTCATCTCGCATGGAACAGGAAGACATGCAGAAGGAGCAAAACCAAATATTAGCTTTAAAATGTGCTTTTCGGTGGTAAGATTATATATGTAAATATATATATGTATATATATGTATTACAGCTACTGGATCTATTCAGGATGTTTAATATATCTGACAACCTTCCTAGAATGCACTCTGTAATTTTCTCCACTGTATATGGCAATTGGTCTAAAAATATTAAGCAGCAAAACACTTACTGACATTTTTTTCTCTCGACTGAAGTAGTGAAAATTATAATTTGAAGATAAAAATTAAGCTTTTTGATGCTCGTTTGATGATAAGAATGAAGCAATTATTGTCATGGTGAATCACCTTCTTTTAATAAATCTTTCTCTAATAACGTATTAAGGTATAAAGTATGTCCTGATGTCCTTATGTGGCCATGCTCAATCCAATGGATTGAGATGTGATGATGTCAACTACAGGATGAGAATTTTGTTTAACCCGTCCTCCTTAATAACTGTCAGGCAAACAGTCACTTGACCAGGCAATCAACAGAGAGAATATAGGTAGAGCATCCCTGTGCCCTTTGCAATCTCTAGTACTCTGTATATAGGCTTTGGGCAAATTTATTATTTTGCCAGTAGAGAAGTAACATTGTACAATCTGACTATTATTTTTCAAATGCAAAGATAAACTCACTATTGCATCTAGAAGTAATGTGCACAAGAGCTAAGAACCGAAGATGGGCTGACAATTGAGTCGGAAGAGATAGTCAGTATATTGGCACAAAGATCTACCATGCTGAGAGCACAGCAGCTACAGACAGTACTTTTTGTTATAGGTGAAAGAGCACTTTCCACTCCTTTCTGTGCTCAACTTTGATGCTGTAAGTGTATTAAGGAATTTATTACATATCTATCCCTTTAGAAACTTTGCTAATAACTTATAATTGGTAGGTTATACTGATAAACAATATATATTTTTAATATAACTTTCAAGAAAAATAGCCATCTGCAATCTAAGCCAGTGTCCCCGACAATAACAAAACTCATCTCACTTAAAACCTTTGCTATTTAGAAGGAAAAATGAAAGGTTAAATAAACAAAACAAAATATACTTTCTAGTGAGTGACTTAACAAGAGAGTTTACACATGAGAGTTTTTGAGTCTTTGTCTTCAAGTTCATGCACAGCTTCAGAATATCTCCTTTATTGTGCAAGGACTTCAAACCTAGGGACATAGTTCATAGTGAAACCATGGAATGTTGCTAAAAAATCATACAAAGCAAAAATCCGTCTAATTTAAGCATATGTTTTTTGTTATGGTATCTAGTGAGTGTCTAAGCTCATATGGATGATCTGATACATCTGTAGAAATGGGTGTAGGTCTGAAGGGTGATGTACAAAGCCTAAGGTTGAGACTGTTGACATTCCTCCACAGAAAAGTCATGCAGAAAGAACAAGTAGAAAACACTAGGCGGGGTTAAGTAAATTAGGATTTCATAATACTGCATAGTACTGCTGTGCAGTGATGTACACTTCTTCAGAGCAAAATGAAGGTTATTGTTTTTATTCTTTTGCTCTTAATGTAATTTTTCATCCCTACTCATGTCCTTGTAGTATTTGCAGTACTTGTTTGTGTACTGCGTCAACAAGGCCATTGTCCCTGACTGTGTTAACGCTTAAATTTTTGTCAAATCATGGGCAGTAGGAAACATGGATGTAAATGCTAGAAAGATAAAGAATTACATGAATCTACAACTCTCGGTGGTAATATTGTAATTCCTTCCATCTTATGTGCCACAGTAGGCTATAAACTTTGCCAACTTCAGGTGTGACTGCATCCTTAGTATAATTTCTTTTTCAAGAATCTTTGGCCAAATTAAATGACAAGAGCAACTTAAAGACAAGATTAAATTATTTTTAGCAGTAAAAATAGAGTTAATAACAAGAAGGAGCCTTTTGAAGATGATCTACCCATCTATGTCACCTTTACTGTGAAGTCTTAATACTTCCTGCAAATGACCTATAAAGTGCCTGTTGTGTCTGCCTTATACTTCTGTGCTGTTTTGGCTAAGAATGAATGTCGTGTTTGAGATACAGTCCTTTTAATTCTGCTGAAATTATTTTTTTCCTCTGCATTCCTGTTATGATACCTGTCTGACCAAAAACTGTCTGGCTCAGCAGGACAGTGAATCAAAATTTTCAAAGCTGATAGATTTGGCAGTCTCATTTAGTATCGTTCACTGCCTCTAACTTAAGCCACTCTTTTCCCTAGAATTTTTGTGAATTCTCCTGCCTTTGGCTGCCCATTGCACTACAGGCTTTTGTTGACATGCAAAATACAGTCTCCCATATGGTCATAAGCAGAAGTGTGAGTAAATCAATTGTACATTCATTACAGAGTTATTCTAAATGATGATCCAAGTGCAATGAGGAAACCCTTATGGAGTTTGGCTGGCTACAAAGTTCTCTGATATGGACCTTCTACACTGATATGCTTTTTTTTTTAACATGCAAATGAAATGTCTTCTACATTAGCTAGAATTTTCTGTGGATTATCTACATCTGTTTAAACACGCAACCGCGTGTCTGTTGTAGAACTAATGGCAAACACATCTATGTCTCTGTTGAATTCCTATACATTTGCTAAGTCAAAGTATTTTTTCTCCACACACTTAAGCTTAGATAACTTGGAAACCATTTTATCTCTGTGTAACTCTCTGATAGCTGCAATCAACAGGGTCATTTTAGTGATTTTTTTTTTTTCATTTTTTTTTTCCCTTCCCTTTCCCCGGGGTCTAGTTCTGTGGCTTTCTTAAAGAAATGTGCTTGACTGGGGAGCTGTGGAGGTGTTAGCATTTATCTGCTGAAAGGCTGCAAGACGTTAGGGGTGATAGTAAAACTATTTTAGAATATGGCATAAAACAAATTTGGGATACCTGTGTGAATCTATTTCCAAGGAAATTGCTTTATATTTGGTCCTCGTATACTACAGTCAAAAGGAACTATGAATGTGTATTTATTATGTGTATGCAATATATCTGCATAGAACACAAAATAGACTGATAAGTGCACACGACTAGTTAAGAAATCTATGTTTCAATTCCTGAAATAGTTTGTTGTACTCAAACAGCTAGGTAAGGAATTATTTGCCAAAAGGTTATCTCGATTCCTGCTTACTTAGTCATCAAACCTAAACAAGCAAACCATTTAAAGTCTTGGGCTGTTTTGCTTTCAGTGGGTTTTGCACATAGGAAAGATCATGGAATAACATCCCTTAAATGCTAAGTACTTTAATCACTGAGCTTGCAGCTGAGAATTATTTTCTGTTCACAACTCTTTCTATGAGCTTACATTCTACCCTTCAGTTAATATATTTATTTTATTATTATAGTATCTTTTATTTATTTATTTAATTATGTTGTTGATCTTAGCTAACATTAACAAGTACTGACAAAAAGCTACTTTAAGAAAAAATATTCTATCCATATTGTAAGCTTTAAAGATATTTACTTGTGATGGGTGTATAGCAAATTGCAATTGGTAGCTACATTGTGCATTTCATCTTTTTCTGAGATGTTCTTTTCATCAGGTGCACATATTTTTCCAGGTTTTAAAATTTGCAATATAGTTTTCAGTACATTACAGTTGTTTGCATTGTAAGACAATAAAATGAAACAAGACTGAAAGAGAACTAAAGCATTTGAGCATTCTAGCTAGTTTTCCAAAGATGCTGACAGAAGTGTGTTTGAGTACTGATAAGGCACTGACTATATTAAAAAGACAGAGGCAGAGCATAAGTGTTGCTTTTCCTTTTCAGTCACTAGAGGATGATTTTATTAGCAAAAGAAAATGCAAAACCAAAGAATATTTGTACCTACTAAACTTAAAATTTTCCAGATATACATCTTAAGAGAGTTTATTTTAAAAAAAAAAAAGAAGATTAATGAAATACATCTGGCATTTTAACTTCTGTTTGTTGTTTCTAAACTCATTAAAGACTGATTGCTTAGAAATCACAGCTGTTTGATGAGGTCAATAGGAGCTGAAAACCTATACAGGCCAATTTAGCGCCTCATAATTGGCAATGAAATTTGGAATGTTAACTCCTTATCATTGAGACAGATACAATGTTCCTGAAGAAAAGAAAAATACCGTGAATAGATACATAGCTGTGGAAGTTGCCATTGCTTTTACCTTGGTGGTCCTTTTTCCTGCTTGTCCTTTATTATGTCTCTTACTTCTTTTAATGGGGGTGATAGAGGTGCTCCGCCTAAGACCTTGGAGGTGATAGAAGTGCTCCGCCTCAACCAACCTCACTAAAAATAAGTACTGCTTGAAATAAACTGTGTTATTTAAACTATATATCCAAGGTGTATTTCATGCCAAATGAGGTCATCACCTCTGTGGTATATCTGGCCTCTTATCTTCCTGGCACTTTTACTTCAGCTTCTAACCTCAAATTGCTGTACCATTGCCAAAGAGTAGAGACACTGGAAAATGGTATTTTTCACTGTCAGCAAGTGGAAATAAATTTGTGCGCTAATATGGATTAAGAAAGAATATATGATAAAGCATGTATTCTTCAACATCATTCTTAAAATGTCAAGGACCA
>JANHFX010001383.1:81973-128567 GCA_027560015.1 Chloroceryle amazona
AAATGTCAAGGACCAAATCTGCAGAAAAAGAAGCCGATCTGTATATTGTATATAATGTGTGCAACATTAGCTGTAAGAGACAAAAATGTTCCATTTTAGACAGATTTATCAGAATAGTGTTTCAATAAACTCTGATTTATTCTAGACTGAATGTAGCATGAAACATGTAAATTCAGAACTTGGTGTTATAGGTAGATTTTCTACAAGAACTTGATAAGTAAAACAGGTGAAACAGTCTATACTGTTATATGGAAACACCAATATCTGTATGGGAAGGGAAGGGAAACTTTTTTTCTTGATAATTAGTAAGCTAGTACAAAACCAAAACCTGGTACAAAAATAATCCACAGAAAATTAGTAAAACTGAAGTCTAACTAGATCGAAAATTATTTTTATTCACATATATTTACTTATATAGCATGAAGTCTGAAATGCTCATAATATATTAGTAATGCAAACAGTTAACACATTCTATATTGAAATATCAGCCTTTAAACTAAAGGCATCTTAAGGCACACAGTACAACCAAAACATTACAGAAGAGTAGTTTCACAAGCATTTGTTAGAGTCAGAAGACCACGTTACATTTCACAGGCAAGGTTTATGCAATCCGGCAGGATTTTTCCTTTCTCTCTTCCACAAACACACACATACACCACACACACCCTTCCCCCGTTCCCTTTTAAAGCCTTGCTCTCTCTGGCTGTCTCTGTGTGCTGTTGAATCCAATCCGCAAGAGAGGAGAATTTCAGTCCAGCTTTTTCAGGGAGCCGGGGATACACACAAAGTTGGCTGATGTGCCATTCAGCATCCCAGCAGCTCTTTCTCTTCACACTCGCAATGGCAAAGCTTTGTGCGGATGCGCTGCTGAATGCTCTGAACTGAAATCGTCTTGGGGAACTTAGCAGGTTTTGGACAGCCTTTTAAAGGTAAGGAAACGAAAATAAGCGTGCTGGAGAAGGAATATGCTGCTGGAGAGCATAGTGTGTTAGTGCTGTGCAGGCTGCATCTTAAGTCTCCTATGCTGATGCAGGAGTCTGTGAGCAATAGGTGGGAGGGGATGTTTTTGCACTTAAATAAGAAGCCTCAGATTAAGTGTTATCTCAATCACTACTTTAGAGCTTGTTACAAACGGTGTGGTGATCAAAGCTTTCAGAAAATATCTATGTCAATTATTTATCCGCTCCCAAGTTAAACCTAACTGTATTAAAAACAGCAGTAGAGGCCAGCAGCCCAAAGCTGCAAGGTGCTTTGAACATCTCTCGTCTCGCTGCTTTTTGAAGTCTCTTTATTGCAGTCAGTTTGGTTGAATACTCTGGAGAGAACACTTATGTCTATTAGAGTCTGTTCTTTTTCTATAATCCGTGAAGGAACAGTATGTTTTAACAATAAAAGGCCATCATATATTGTACGGTGCTTAAATATCTTTTAAAAGACTACTTTTAGATTCATATAGATATATGTGCATTAAGCTTGTAATTGTATTTCCATTCAAATGTTGTGCTTTACTAAAATGTATTTTAAAAATTAATTTCATCCGTAAAGTAGTTCAGGCTTTTTGCTTAAAATAACCTGTATTAGTAATGCTGTTTTTACTTTTGGGTGGTCTGCTTCATCCATTTATGTATCTCTCTGCCTCAGGCTAATGGTATATCAAGTGCCAGAATAACACAGGAAAACTCTAATATTGATGTTCACAGACTATTTGAATTTTCACTACTGATGATGAAGTAGGCTTTGTATTTTGCAATACTTCCAGGTATTTTTTCATTAGTTTTTAATCGCAAAATCCAATATGAAGTGCATAGTGGTTTTCAAGTTAAGCCTAGGTAGTATTTTAAGAAGCAAACAGCACCCCCACTCCTATAGATTTCTAGTAGGATGCATATTAGACAAATGTTTGTAGTAGCATGCATACTTCTTAAGAAGTTTTTACCTGAAAACCTTTTTAAAGGAAAAAGTGCAGAATGTTGTTTGTTTTTTTTTCTTAATTCTTTAAATTAGCTTATTTTCTAGTAAACTTTTATTTTGAAATGTATTGTGGACTTAATGTCTTGTCAGAATTTCATATTACCCCAGGCTGATATTTGTTTCTGCTGTTACTTAAGGAAGTACTTGACAGTCATTCCCATGCATTTTCTTGATTTGAGACTAGAGTAAGTTAAAGCCTGGATTCATATCAGATGAGTTTTACATTTTAAATGAGGAATGCCAGGTAATAACATGAAGCAGACAAAATCTGATTTACCTTTTGTATAACCACTGTTAGCATAGTTCATAGAAAGTATGAAAAGAGAGTATACATTTTAATATTAAATGACTTGTGGAATTGCAGATTGATATTTTCAATGTTTTTTTTTTCATTATGGTTTCTGCCATTGAGGCAATGTGAGGGCTTTGAGAAAGATAGAGTGCTGTAATTACCAGGTGCACATGTTCATTAATCCTTCCTGGCTAGAAAAAGCTTCAAGTTCTTCTCCAGTGGCATATTCGTAATGCTATAAATATCTAAATTGTGTCAGCCAAGAAGTCACACAGAATGGAGGCTCTTTTTGAGTTCAATTTCATGCACTGTTGCTTTGGTCTTGTGAGGGAGTGCTTTTTATTCCTCATGATGGATATTTGTCCTAATCCTTATAAAAGTTCAGAAAACAAACTGTTAGGTCATAGATTATTTAGTTTAAAGTATATGTAAACAGATTATAACAAGTATTCCTCAGGATAAAAAATGTAAAAATAACCTTCCTAAGTGAAGACACAGAACCGAAGAGATAAATTTAAATCTTAAATGTAACATTCTAGTAAAGAAATTAAGAAAGCTAGGACATAGGTTTAAGAAAAAGGATTTGAGAGGAACACCTATAGCAATCTGCTTGCACTGGTTTTCGTTTACCTATATACTGCTAAATTAAATAGCATGGTGCTGGAATACTGCATTTTTATCCTCTGACTTTCTTTTAGATATTCTGATATAAGTGTCACTCTCCAACTTTATATGGAGAGGAAGATTAGTAGATCCATTTGCATCTTGATCTATTTCCATGTGTATAGCTATACATAAGCATATAGAGATTTTGTTTAATTACAGAGCATGTAAGGGTAATCTATCAGACGCTAGTTTTTTAATAGATCTTTAAAATATACAATGACATCTTTAAGATGCCTATATAATTTCTCTATGAATGTATATGTACCCATGTGCACCATTCTGAAAACATTATTGTTAGCACTTACTGCAACTGCACTGAAATGTTGAATTTACAGTCGATTCCATGTCTGTAATCTTGTCAACTGACTTATAGGACTATTTAAGGACTACATGTCAATTTAAGTTTTCAAAGCATTAAAATATGTATTTTATTCAATCACAACCATCAGTAATTTTAGACTCTCTTGCAAGTTCAGAATTAAGATCTTTACTGTTTGAGAAATTATGTAACAAATCTTTGCTCACAATGAGCTCAGAAAACTATCAAATAGGTACAGAGAAGAGATCATACCTTGCTTGCACATGAAAATATTATTCTTTACCAAAAATAAGCTTGAATGAAGATACAGGTGTTGCCTGTAGGTAGTGCACTGCATTCACATTATCAGTCTTTATGAATTGCTGAGGACATTCAGTGCTTCCTTCCTGTCCTATAAAAGTGGATAAAGATCAATTTATTTTTTTTTTTTTATTTTCATGTATTTGTTTTAACAATAGAACCGTAGCTAGGCATTATTTAGAATAGAATACATAAAAAATTGTGAAAAAGCAAAGAGGCTTGGTACAGCTTCTGGCCCCGCCAAGTTCCTGTGATCCCAAATCTCTCTGCTGCGGGCGGTGCCGTGGCTGGAGAGCTGTGGGAACTGTCTAGCACCCGAGCTGCTCACCAGCACCGAGGGACCTCCTGCTACCCTGCCCCGTTGCCTCGAGGGCTCAAAGATGAAAAAATTAGGTGTCAGGATGCTCCCTTCTGGGGAGCTAAGAGTTAGATGGGAAATCTCTTACCCGGCGTGGATCAGAGGCAACTTTTTAACGGTGTGGGGTATTTGGGGAATGGATTGAGATCACCTCATCTGACAGTGTCCCAGTGCAGCTCCTAGGCAGGTAGAATAGGGGCACAGTACAGTGACATCAGTTTAGCCTTAGTTCTTATGTAAATAACATAATTTTTAATTAATATATATAGTTATCAGTACAGTTTCCTATCTTGCATAATAGCATGCTTTATGTTGTTGTAATGATTATTCAAAGAATATTTCTATTTCATATCAAAAGCCTCCTTGTTTTCTTTGTTTATCTGCTTATGTTTTTTTGGGTTTGTGATAGTTTTGGTGGGATTTTGTGCCTTTTTTTTATTCTTTATTTTTAGCATAGCAACTATAGGATTATTTCCCCTGGCAATAACAGGTTGTTATTAGACTAGAGCCACTTTTAGGCACAGCTTTTTTACAGTTCTTCAGTTCTGATGATTTACAAGGAAAAACAGAACAAAACAAACAAGGCCACAATTCAAACCTTAAGTCACTGATCCCTCCCTCCCCTCCCTTCCCTTCCTCTGATAGAATTAGTTAAAACTTTGTTTAAGAAAGACTGAAAAAAAACTAGATATCATTAATGAATCCGTATTAGGTGGCTTGTATAAATATGCTGTTCAACTCATTCTATTTAGAGACACAAAATCTCAACACTGTGGCCATAATGTGATCTGAATTACATACCTGATTAAATTTTCAGTTGCTGCTATATGCCATTCATATCCAAATTTAATTAAATAAACATTTACTATCAGTTTGGTTTCATTTCACACATACACACCAACATTCACATTTCTCACCTAAAACCCCTTGCGTTGCTGGGCTTCGCTAGTGAGGAAAGTTCATTGTTTGTCAATAGAAAACCACACAACTTCTGACAAAACCAATCAATACATGTCTTCCCTTAACTAAATTAACTAAGCTATTACAAAAGCACACAAACCAAATTCTGTATTAGATCAGACAAAAGATCTGTCTAGCATAACATTCTGTACCTGTAGTAAACAGTAGTAGGTTTCCAATGAGAAGTAGAAGAAATAGCCCAATAAAGAGTGGTACTTCACAGGTATATCTCCTCATCTTTCAGCAATCAATATTTTAGTGACTTTGTGAGACACTGCTTTTGGTTATGGGTTTTAGTGGAGTTTAAAATCATATCGTGTGTTGTTTCTTTGTTTTGTTATCAAAAAGTCACAAAACAGTCTTAAGGCCACTTCACTACCTTGTTTTCTTGCTTAATCTTATTCTTTATTGTCTTCCCTGGTTTTGGATTTGGCCACTGTCAATGACTGGCTAGATGTCTTCTTAGATGTTTTCTGATGATCCAGACTAAGACATTTCTGACAGCCCCAGCATATATTTAATGCATTTTTGCATTTCTATACTTATGGGGAGCATAACAACTGTAAAAGTAGTAAATTGAGTAATTGAGTTTTCCTGACATGTTTTTCAATAGATTCTTATTTTTCAGCCTAGTTGTCCAAAATGCTGACTATTTACTCATAGCTCTGTGTGAGAACAGAATGAGAAATCATATTGTGCAGAAGCAGTAAAACACATTCACATTATGTTAAGTACACTGGTAAGCATGCTGTTGCAATTTCATTGATGGACACTGAGTATGTGATGAATTTGATCAAGTTACAGTGGTTTAGTAAATGATCATCCCTTTTGCAAAATAATGTTTTTAGTCTAACTTCTCTGTAGTCAGTAATGTAGATTTGCATTGCCTCTGGCAAAAGAGGGAGTTCAAGCTCAGTCTCTCACTTCTTGGATGAATGTAACAATCTCTAGGCTATAACATAATAAGGGAGGCCCCTGTTTTTTAAAATAAAATGCCAGCCATAATTGCTTTTTGCAAAAAACCCAATTCTATCCATTTGTGTTAGGCATACTCTGAGAAAATTTATGGATTAAGCCCACATTTTTTTTTGCACTGTTTAGTGCAACATGCATTTTCTATGGCAGTAGTGGTATGCACATGCAGGATTATCCTATCTATACATCCAAATGGCAGTTCTGTGTATCTCTGGGTAAAACTCTAATTGTGCAGAGGCATATGGTTGCTATCAGACTTTTCAATGTGTTAAAATGGTAGTATATATTACTGTGAATATATAATCCTTTTGAAATGTGGGGGGTTTTTTACCCATTTAAGGGGAGAAAAGAATATAGATGGCATAAGTTTGGATACCAGGAGGGCTTTGTTGTTAGTAGTACAATTGTAGTCAGTAACATCACATAGGTTGTGCTACCTCCAGTTCTTTGCCTCATAGGTTTTGCTTCTGAAACTCTTCTAAAACCCTGAAATTCTTGTAAATATATTTCTAGAAATATACCTTGGTCTGTAACCACCCATAAAACTCACTGGAAATCCTTAAACAACTCAATCTGAGCTTTTATGGTCCTTGACAACGCCAACAAAAGTGTAGATATTCTGTTTGGAGACTTCAGACTTTTTCTCCCGTGGAATGGAAGACGATAAATACTGTGCCAGAAATTCCATATGCAAAGCAATTTTTCTTTATTTCATCCTTTTTAGACTTGGTATCATATGAAAGTGTTTGTTGTTGTTGTTGTTGTGTGTTTTGTTTTGTTTTTTTTTTTACAGAAATAATCTCTTCTTCAAATTTTAGCAGTAAGAGTCATAGATTACATTTTTAAATGTTTTCTATGGAATGTTAGTGAAGTGACCAAGATGAGTGATGTGTTAATACGTATAATACCTTATTACATTTATGATCACAATCAGCCTGAAGATAAGATGTTACTGATAAATTATGTGGGAATTGTAGTTCAGAGATACGAATTCCATTGGATACTAACTACATGATGAAAGAGACAAGGTGAGAAAAATTAGGAAGCAGATCTGAGGTCCATTGAGGTTTCTCTTGACCTGGAGCATCATTCTTGACAGTTACAGGACAGATACAAAGCTGAAATAGCAGATAGATGTCTTTCCCTTGCTTGTCTTCTCTTACAATGTAATCTGGGAAACTGCAGTCTGCCCTTTGTTGTGTTAACTTTATGGAGACTAAAAGATCTTGAAGCTTTTGTGAGGAAAAAGAAGAAATGTAGATGACAAGAGCTTAATATAAATGAACATAAAGTCATTTACAGTTTTATGAGACATACTTATGCCTAATTATATTTATAAATAGAACTTTTAAATGTATATTTTACTTATAGCTTCAATATTAGTGAAACCTTTTAAGTTCCCCCTCTTCCACTTTTTAGGATATATGTTTATAACAAGCATAATCCTTACAGGCAACCAATCACTAATTTATTTTTTTTTACCTGTGAATATTTTATTTTTTTTTGATGAAAGTAATTAGAATTTAGAATACTTGAATACACTGATGGTTTTTCTTAGGTATATGTATGAAATGTTCAGTTTAATATTGTGAGAATCACAGAGAAATTCACCTAATGGTCATACAGACTCTTCACTATATTTCGAGATCATTTGTTCACCCTAGCACCTTACAGGGAATCAGCAGAGCTGATGAATCTTAGCAGTTGTATGCTCTGTTGAACTTAAAACACCTCTGCTTTCTAGTTTCATGAGAACCAGCGGGTTTGATGCCAAGGAAGTTTAACTGATGCTAAATATAGCATAAGTTAGAGGGCATATCTAGTAACATTACAGTGAGCTTCAAATGTTACCATCATTCATAAGATCTTCTATGTGCCTAGTCTATTATGACTTGCACATTCTGGCACTGTTGCTCTTATTATTCATGACAAGAAATCCTGACATCAGCAGTTTTTTGACAATGACCCAGTTTTAATAAAGAAACCATACCAGAATTTGTCTTAATGTGTATACTGCCTAACCCCTTTTTTATTGCAATGTGTCATGCAGTGTTGCCTTAACAAGTTTTCCCTGGTTTCCTGCTCCCCGTGTGCATCATATTATATATGGCATTATGCTTTAATACTAAGTGAATGTCAGAATTGAAAGTGGGTTCGTCCAAATGTGTATTTTGTCTTTATGGTTTGACCAGTATAGAAATGCAGCTAAATGTGCCTCCGTAGTATGCAGTGGGTACTCTACTGGCACTTTCAATTTTTCCTTTTGAAAACATGATGTTCAGCTTAGTCTTCTGTTTCCTTGCTGTAGTGTAGAAATAAGCTGTCACAGATGGTACACATGACACTGTAAGTAATCTTTCTATAAACACAAAATTATATTTTTTTAATAGGAATTCATTTATAGAGGATAGTTTCTGATCATCAGAAACAGATTCTTTAAGATTTTAATGAGGCTTTTCATTCAAGACTTCAAATGGAACATATCTACGAGTCTTGTTCATATCTTTAATGAAAGTATACTTTGTCAGGAGGAAAAAAAAAAAAAAGGTATATTTCAACATTTTCTAGGCATCTAATTGATTTTATTTTGTCAGGCAAAAGGTCTAAAGTACTAATCTCATGACTTAATTGATTAAATAGTTACTTTGATTTTTATTTCTTAAGCATCTTCAAAGTTAGGAAATTGTAATTATGTGTTATATGCTTTACTTTACAGTTAGTTTTATTCCATCTGATGTTGCAAAAGGGGAAAAAAAAAAAAAGCCCTGATCAGCAAAATGATGTATAGAATTTCTTCACATATTTAGACCATAAGAGGAATCAAATCCCTTGTTTTTTCTGGATCTTGTGTTCAGTGGTTTTTTTGGTGTTTTTTTGTTTGTTTTGTTTTGTTTTTTAATTGAGTATTACAGTTACTTAAAGCTATTGATCTTGTCTGTGTACTCAACCACTGTTTGCAGAGACCTTTCTTTTCAACTGCAGTACAAAGGTTTACTTCCTGTTTTCTTACACATACAATGAAAACTATTAATTAAGGAAACTTAGGTGCAGCAGTTTTTATTTGATTGGGTTTTATAATGCTTCCATAGTATATTACGCTGAGACATTTAAATGAAATATGAATTATTCCATGCCTGACACAAGCATGCTAAATGTTCTCCTATCTATTTTAAATCACTTCTGTTAATTTAAGTATGTATACAAAAAGCAGTGAGTGAGTGGTGTAACTCAAAAAGAAATAAGGATATTACTTCTTAAAATTATACATGTTTAAAGAAGAAGACCACAGCAAAATCAGTGTTAAGGAAGATTGTGGATGGCAGTGAGACTAGAAGGAAATGCAATATTTACTCTAATAAGGAAAATCTGTGAAAAGAAATGATGTTAAAAGAGCTTCCTGAAACTCCAGGAGGTTTTGGTCAGTGTGGCATCACATTGGAGGGAAAGATATGGAGGGCTGTATAATGTTCTGCTTTCTGGGTAGTTGGTCAGTGGTGAATCAAGGATTGGTCTTCTGAGAGTGCTGAGGATGACCTAGATGTAAGGGATCCCATATTTCATCTTAGAAAGATGAATATTATCACTGTGGAGCTAAATAAATATTTAGCAGACCACCAGGGCAATATGTTCCTTTTCTAAGCTGACTTGTGCTATCTCGGTCCTTCCAAGAGAGGCAGCACTTTTTTCCTAAAGGAGCATTACAGCTGCTAATTGTGTGGTGTGGAAAATAGTATGTGGACAGGAACAGCTTCTTTAGATTACCTTCCAGAGACCTTTTTATTGTTGTTTAAACTATACGTGTAAAGACCTGCTAAATAAAGCATGGTTAGTTTCATATTGACTTGGAGAACACTGATCTGTGAAACAGAACATTTGTATTTCATTTAAAATTGTTTACTATTTCTACACAAGAGAGCTATGTAGGCTGTGAAGGGATTGTTGATGAGGACATAGTGAGGCCTGTGTTACGTTTTGAGAATATTGCTGAACTTTTTGACTGTAAACTCTACTCATCAAGAATATAAACAGGATTGTGCTGCAGCTGCAGATTGCATCTGGCCTGCATAAGCATATTTAGACAAATTGTGGATGATTTGCATGTTTTTATTTGAAACCTCTATCACCCATTTTACAGCATTTTCCTGTAATACTGGGCTGTAGCCAGGGAAAGAGAATGAGGAAGCTGTAGAGAGGCAATCAGATATTTAAAGGGTTGGGGCACAGGGATCCCCATCCTGAAGATTTTGCTAATCTGGATACAATTTTGTACAACTGGAAAATTTAGAAAGGGTTTGTTAAAAAATACGTTGTTAAAAAATACATGTCTGTGTCCACAGTGTAGCATGAAGACTGTAACTGAATGTAGGTGGGCACTTTTCATTCCTCAAAGGTACTTCCATGCCTGCTTTTTGTTTTCAATCTCAAGGAAGATGCACCTGTAAAAGAGAACAGATAGGAAAACATGAGGAAGGAAGATCAGATGAAAGAACATGTATGGTGCAGGAAGGAGTAGGATAGAGTCCTGAATTGTCAGTGTGGTAAGTGAAGGAAGGATGGAAAACAGAGATCAATGAAATAAAGATTTTAGATTGTTTTTATTGGTGTAGAATGGAGGCCAAAGGGAAAGAAATACAGACATAGTCCATAAAAAAAAAAAAGAAGATAAAATCACTTTGTTTCTTGATATCCACTGTCTCAGAGAGGAAAAAAAGGAGACAATCCGGTAAACTAAGGAAAGGTAGGTAACTACCTCTGAAGGCAGGGCAAAGTTAGCTTCATATATGGAGAAGGTATTCCTGGAAAGAGGTGGTCGGAAAATGTATTATCACTTAAAGACAGAAAGGTCTTGGTGCTTTGTTAAAATGCTAAAACCCAGCAGTTGTTAATTCACAATTGGTAATTCATAGGACTGCTAGAGGATTGAGAAGATGGGATTTCTCAAGTCCTACTTTATTCATCAATGTAGAGAAGGTCAACTGGTGCTCTTTGTGCATCTGCCTGGCATAAGTATATCAAGACAAATCTTGCAATATTTTTTCCTATGCTTCTCTCACTTAGAAGTTATTTTTCACTCTTATGTGAATGACTTTTCCTAAGTTGCTCCTTATGGCACCCATCTAAAAGTTACAAGTAAATGACTGAACAGAAAAGAAATCCTCCCTTTAATAGCTTGAATAAAGCTGTTGTACCATTACTGTTACTTTGTATTTCACATCCTTTTTATTCACGCTACTGCAGTACTTATGCTCCAATTTACAAGGGATGGGATTAGCTTTTCTTTTTACTCATCCTTTCTGCCTTTTTCCAGCTAGAGGGCTGAACCTATTAGCTCTGGTGCATCAAGAATGCATCCAGTATTAACATCTGGCTAGCTGCTGCTTTCTCCCCCTGTGATTGGACCTTCAGTTGCCCAGAGCCTTGTAGTGGAACTGCCCCTACCTTTTCCTTTGAAGTGAGAAGAAGAAAAGACATCAAACGGCTCCCAGTCTTTAAAGCTGAGTGTATTAGAGCACAAGCTAATAAGCTAGAATAAGGTGGCTATTAAGAGAAAAAATTCAGATCTGCTAAGACAGATGAAACAAGAGTATCTAAACCAAAAATTACTCTTTGGTTCCTATGTGATTATGTGGTGGTCCTTTTCTGCAGCCTTCCCTGTGAGTCCTATGACTTTCAGTGTCTTCTCAGTTTTAATTAACTCTAAAACATCCCTCTGGGTTCTCAGGAAGCTTTCCTTCCCTCCATCATCTTCGTGCTGAAAAGAAAATTGCTCTCTGCTGATAGCACATCCTTACTCTGCTCAAAGGCTCGCAGTTTACTTTCTTCTGGCTGGCTTCAGTGGTGGTTGTCTCTAACTGCCCTGTTCTGTGCCCTGGTTTCACCCTACAGAGCATGCTGAGATCCTCTCAGGAATGGAGCACTCTGCTTTTTCTCTAGAGAGTGAATACACAGTGCTGTAGCCAGCACCATGCAGAAAGACTTCCCTACTGCCCAGCTTGTCTTGCATGTACATAGCACATGCACAGTAAGCTTTACACTAGCAAACAAGCACTGCTACCATCTGTTACATACACCCTCATACATAATAATGCTGATTTTTATTGTTTTTATCTCATGTAATGATGGAATATAGAGGCTGATGAAGTAAAAAAGTTTGGATTGTGCTTAATAGTATGTTGGGCATTTTACTCAAGATTAGGACAGAAGGTGAAGAGAAGGATAAAATATCCTGCCATATGTCAGAATATGTGTCCATAACATACATACAGTAGAACACGCGGAAAATGCTGATCTTCCATGGCAGCAGCTAAAACAGAGTTGATCAATGTGTGAACGGAAAATTAAAAAAAAACCAAAACCAAACCAAAACAAAAAACACAATCAAACAAAACAAAACAAACAAACAAAAACAAAACCAAAACACCAGGAATAGGCACATTTTTGTGAGAACTTACCTATAGCACACACAATTTTTGAGGCCGTAATGACACGAGCAACCTTCCAGCTGAGCTCACCCTCAAGAGGAGATTTTAACTGTGCTGATACTACTTTTCCAAATGTGAAACAAGCAATAAACTCCATGTCTCTCCTGAAGGTAGCCTGTACTCTGCCTGCAGAAGCAAAAGCCTGAGAGAATACTTTTTTTTCCTAGCTTTCCCCCAGGAAGACTTGATATCACTCATCTTATTAATAACTTATGACAGATACAAATGTGTATCACTTCAATTCCGTATTGATGCTACACCTTCTCAGGCAGTTAACTCCAATTTAAAAAATACCTGCCTGAATCCCATTGCAGGCACTGCTAGTTCCCCTCTGTCCTACCGTCTTGGAAACACTTCACACCTTACTCCACACAATAGAAGTGCACTCCATAGGAAGCAGTAACCCTAGAATATACCTTAATGCTAGCATTCGGAGTGCTGTAAGTCTGTACCCTCTTCCAGAGGCTCTTCCCGATCACTAGTAGTACCAATTCACAGTCATAACTGTGTTAATGAATATTGTGAATTTCTCAAGTTCGTCACAGCAGCAGGAGGGAAAACCATTTTTGCCAGTGGGAATCTAACCTACACAGAATCCATATATGCAGTATCAGTGGTTTATCTCCTTTTTAGAAATCTATTCCTTATGCTATGTTTGAGAGAAGAGAAGAGAAAGAAAAGTCCCCCTCCCCAAGCTATTCATGTGTTTCTCTTCTCACAGGCTGGATGCATTGCCTCAGCGAGCTTCCTTTTAACATGCCTGGGGCAGGAGTCTTGCCTGGGAAGGTGTCAAGCATTGAACCCTCTGCTTGGTGCAGCCTCTCAGCTGTGATCAGCTGCAGCAGTAACACTCTTCTCCTTTTCCAGTGTGAAATCAGAAAGATTAGAGTAAACCTTCAAAATTACCTATTTTCTTTGCAACGGGTGGCAGAGAAGAATGCTCGTTTAGTCAGGCACTGATCTCACTGGGGAAACAGCAGTTTGTTATTCCCCCTGAATACTAAAGTGTATTTAATCTACCTTGAGAGCTGTGGAGTGCTGCAGCACCACAGTCACTTTAGACAGCCAGAAATGTGGGCTGCTGTTGAAAGCAACAGTCCCAACCCTTCCTTTGTGATGGAAGTACTCTTCTCACTGCTGTATGCTGAGTAGGGTTAGCAAATTAGAATGAATTTCCCAGCTGAAAATTAGTCTTTTATTAAATCTGTCTGAAAACTAACCAGGAGAAGTTTTTTGAGTCTTGTGGTTGTAGGAGTACTAGTGCTGGCACAAGGGAGTGGGGTGAAGCATGCCTTGCAATAACTTGCACTCACCTTTCTGGGACAGGGTATTTCCAGAGACGTGTGGGCATTTTCAAAAGTCTGAAGGAGGAGCAGCCTTAAATACCATGTGTACTTGTCTTCTCACTTCTGTTTAAGTTGCTGCTGTCTCGAGCAGGTTATTCTGTAAAAGGGCAATATACTGGTGATACTTAATGAGAATGAGTATTGGTGTATGAAAGGAAAAATTCCCTAGTTTAAGGTTGTTTTATTAGCAACATTCATCACTATATGATCTGCATAAATAATTTAATAGTGTACATTGAAAAGGGGAATAGAATAATTACTTTAATAAACAACAAAAAAAATTATCCTGATTTTTAAAGTAAGAATGATCTGTTTTCCTGAGCTAATATTCAACAATAGAATAGGTAATAATAATGCACATACTTAACAATATAATCCTTCATGCAGGAGGTTAAAGTAAACAAAATTCCCGTTGTTATTTCTCTGAGTTCTCTAATTTCCCTTCTGGATTCTGTAGCAAAAGAATCCCCAGAGATGCTAAGGGTAGGGAAAATAATATATATTATCAATATTTTAATTTCAGGTCACAGAATTATATTTACAGAACAATGCTAAACACTTTTGTGCTTTTAAAGACAAAATACCAAGATGTGAATACAGGAGTGAAACAACTGTTTATACTAATATTAATTAGCAGTCACAGGAAAGGAACATTAATAATAAATAGATATCAAACATGTTTTAGCTTAAGACATTAGATGGCTAAAATTTGTTGCTGCTGTTTTCTGCTGTTGTTTTGGGGTTTTTTTGTGTTTGTTTTTTTTTTCCTTCCCCAATATTTCCAATCTCAGTAATGAAGTTCTGATATTTATAAAGTAGACCACTGGAAACCACAGTGAGCATAGGAAATTGTTTCTAATGAGACCAAAGCTAAGTTTTGAACTCTGTAGGGATCCATACAAAAGCACCTTGTCTAATCTCTAGGTCCAGCTGATGAAATTTGCTCTCTTAAAGTGAAACAGAAATTAAACTTGGTTTTCAGAACTAGGTTTTCAGACTTTAATTTCGAATTTAGATTAGTAGCCTGAGAAACAGAATGGCTTGTGTAGTACATAAAAATAAAGATTAGATGTTTGGGGCCAGTCATCCTACCATATATCTGTCACACTGGGATTGGTTGTTATAAAGATCTTCTGTGTCAGGTTTGACCAAGTAAGTTGTCCCATTCCACCTCTGTAACCTGTCTTGTTAATGTAATTTGTTTCTAGCTTTGTGATGTTTGTTAGTTGCTATTCTTTAAGGAAAAAAAAAATTAAACGGTGCAGAGCTACTAGCTGAGGAGGCAAGGCAAAGCAAGGATTTCTCCATCAAGGTCTGCAGATTGGTGGAAATTTAAATAATAGTGTATACCTTTTTCTTTTCAATAATTGTATTTCATGATGAAAAATACCCTCTGTCAGTCATATTTTTGTGCTTGTCAGTAAATCTTGAATCAAACTACTAGTAGAAATATTAGATAGGATTGATTTGGGATTTCAGTTTGGGATGTAACAGGAAAAGGAAAGTTTGCCTCTTGCTTGCAGTTGTAGTAGTAGTCATGTAAATAAATATAAAAAGTTGTATAAGTTATGAAATAATGCTTGCTATTCATAAACTTAAAATCATACTGAAACCCGGCTTTCTTAAAATGGTGAAAACTTGTACTTTGTGTTGAAAAGGATTTGGTTTATGTTAACCAGTTAATACTGTGTTAAAAGTTTTTATGAAGATCAAAGAGTTGGCCTGTGGCGTTACAAGAATTTGTCAAAAACTTTCAAGAAAAAGTAGAAAAGATCAGAAAACGTTTTTATGGCACTGGCAAAAATGCTGGCATTACTCTATGTGGTACTGTGAAATGCATTTCACTTTTTTTTTTTTGTATGCAGTTTGTTTTGTTTTTTTTTTTTTTACTTCAGGTTTCTTACATGTCTTCTAAGATTAAACAAGATTTTTTGTCACAAATTATAACTTAAAGCTGTCAGAAGGATGCTTATATAAAGATATTTGATTTTGATTATATATAAAAAATACATTCTTACGAGTTGGCACAGCATCTTTCTTTTTTTTCAGTTAACATGTCTGCTTTGAATAAAGTGTAAAATATTCTACTATTTTGGATAGCATGTTGGTAATTTTTTTCCACTCACCTATAGATTAGAGCAGAAGCTAGTGCTATGTGAACTAGGTGCTGTGTGAACCAGGTGCAGTTCGTGTTTTTAAGTTTTTCTGTTTACTATAACTAAAGGCTCATGTTCTGTTACATTTGTGAATCTGGAAAGCTGCAGTCATCTGAATATAGTCATCTGTATACCTTACTTCCAGATGATGGTGAAATTTAGTATGCCTTCATGCACCTTACTGTACCTGAGTCTTCTCTCTGTCAGCTTTCTTCCCTTCTGACAGTGTATTGTGCCTGATCATCTGGTTTCTGATGTGCTTTCAAGAAATTAAGCTTTAACAAGGAATGATTGATAATGCTTTTAATTTGCTTGTTTACTTTGAAGGGCCACTTTCTATTCTTCTTCAAGGCATATGCCTTTGCAGTGTTGTCGAGTCCAATACCCTCTGAATGAATCCTTTTAGATAATCTATACAAAGAGGGTTTAATGTTTTAAAACCAAATTTACTTACTTGAAGGCATTTGATGTTACACAGGATTCCGCTTTAGCAGAGTGATACAACAATGTACTGAAATCACAACACAAGCATAATACAGCAATTGCAACACATCTGCATCACAATACAAATGTGATTCCCATTACCGGTCTCTGTATGCTTACCATCATGATGCTGCATGTCCCAGTTTCCTGGGAGGCATGCATGGCTTGAAGCCAGCTCAAGCCCTTTGCTGTCTTCAAAATTCTTCAAAATTGTGTTGGTTGTTCAATTTTTGTGCTCTGTGTTGAGCTGAGCTGCATGTATGCTTCCCTTGTTCTGGACTGGCTGTCTCAGAAAGATAATACTTTCTATTGATTCTTTTAGGGAAGGCCATGTGCACAACCTGTTGAGCCATTCAACCAATACAGCTTTTTATATACAGCAAAGGCAACTGTCTGGTCCCTGTGGCATTCAGATGAGTTCAGGTTCCTTTACAACAGCTGTGGCTACACCTTAGACTCTCTTCAGAGCTTCATGAGCACATTGCCTGTGTCCCTATCCTCTAAACTTTCTTCCATTGCAGGGATTTGTTGATCAGTTTGTGGATTCAGGTAGAGGAAGTGTTAAATGAGTTTCTGCTTTTTTTTTCATATTAGTTAATAAAGGACTAGACAGTGAACAATAAATTACCCATTCTGCTATAAAACTTTTGTACTAATTGATCTTTTGTGCTTAGTAAAGGAAATACAGATCCAATTTTTCAATGTGTTAATTCTGATAATATCTGTAGGGTGTTAGGGCACATTAGAAATTAGAAAAACTCTTTTAAACAGATATATTTCTCCATTCTTTCTACCATATCTGTTCAGGTAGTTCCCTCTTTAAAGTATGTTACTAAATATTTATTTTTAAGTATGTGTCTGAGTAGTACCCAGCAAATCCTAATTTGTTACAATTTTAAACGACTTTCCATATACAGCTTCATTTTTTCAAAAGATACCTTGTCCTATTTATAGAATTGTTTTTGTTGGAAGAGACCCTTAAGAACACCAACTGTTAACCCAGCACTGCCATGTCACCACTAAACCTTGTCCCTCAGCACCATACTTAAATGTCTTTGAAATACCTCCAGGGATGGTGACTCAACCACTTTGCTGGACAGCCTGTTCTAGTGCTTGACAATCCTTTCTGTGAAGGAATTCTTCCTAATATCCTATTTAAATAGGATTTGCCTTCCAGATCTTCTTCTAGATGGGCGTCACATTTGCTAACCTCCAGTCATCTGGAATCTCCCCAGTCAGTTGAGACTGCTGATAAATGATGGAAAGTGTCTTGGTGAGCACATCTGCCAGCTCCCTCAGTACCCTTGAGTGGATCCTATCTGGCCCTATTGACTTGTGTTTATCTAAGTGGTGTAGTAGGTCACTGACCATTTCCTCTTGGATTATGGGGGCTCATTCTGCTGTTCTCCATCTCTGTCTTCCAGCTCAGGGGGCTGGACACTTTGGAGTCCAGTAAGACATTAGTAAGACAACTGATCTTACTACTACTGAGGAAAAGACAGCATTCAGTACAAAGATTACTATGTTTTCTTCTGTGTTCAGTAAAGGATGGAGATTCTCCTTAGTCCTTCTTTTGTTGTTAATGTATTTAGAGAAACATATATTATCATTGTTTATGGCAGTAGCCAGGCTAAGATTTCCTTCTTGAAGAATGTCCACCTTTTCTGGACTCCTTTGTCCTTCAAGATTGCCTCCTAGGCTCCTAAACAGGCCAAAGTACCTTGTAACCCATGTGAAAAAAAAAATTGGAATTGGAGGTTCCAGCATCTCTCTGCCATTTTAAATCAGGAGAAAAAATTAAAACTTGGCCTCTCCCTTTAATTTAGTGAAAAAAAGTCAGATTGAGATATATAGAGTAATTTTAATTTAGAAAATGGTAAAAATTAATAAATTATTAAGCATATTAGTACTTTTAATTTTTCATGTGTTTCAGTATTTGAATTAATATTTTACTGCATGTCAAAAGTAAGTGTATAATTATGTTTTATTTATCAAACTGAATATTCATCACAAAAGACATGAAAATTACAGCTTTTTTTTTAATACTGACACTCATGAAAACTTACATGTTTCAGGCAGAATTTTGAAAAAATACTTTTTAATTTTCCAATAGGCCATTTTTCTATCATCCTATCATCACAGTACCTATGAAAAATTGAAATGTGTATATATCCTAGATGCATAGTGATGTTTATGCTGGTCACATACCGGGGGAAAAAAAAAGAAGTGTAATTAAACTGAAGTCTCACCTGGACAAGATACAGTGCAGACTAAACAAAATCTGAAGGGTTTTGGTCAATGTTTTGATCAGCCATTATTCTGAATTCATCATTTAAGATCCTGTTCAAATGATCCATCATTTAAGATCCTGTTCAAATCTTTATCTCAGTGGCATTCATTTAATAGAAGTGGACATTTTTTTTATTAATCAGTTATGATTTTTTAAAACTACCTGTTGTACAATTTTAAACAATAATGGATTTTGCTCTTTTGTTTTTAGGGAAATTTACTCTATATCTTTCAAAGTAGAAAGAGAAGTTGTAGACAAAAAATTAACACTGTGCAGGAAGGAAAAGAACATTCTTTTCCAGGTATTCAAGGCTCGTATTTAGAATAAAAAATAAAAATTAAATGCTGATCGCATTGAAGTCAGTGTGAACTCAAGTATTAAATAACAGTTATAAATTACTTTCTCTCAGCAGTGGGTCTGTAGTAAAAATGAGATCAGCTCCTTCAAAATATCATGATTATTGCTATAAAAAAAAAAAGTTATTGAAAGTTTTGTTTTCAAGACATCTCCGTGATCAGTGAAGCTAGAGACTTGGAAAACCTGTTTTTACTTTCATTAAAAGAGAAATTGCAGGGACCCCAAAGTGTGGATTTTTTATTTTCTCATAATCTCATAGTGTGTTCAACCATGAGCAGAACTGTGACAAACAAAAGAATATCTGCTTGTTCTTGTCAACAGGCTGAAATTAGTGTAACAAGTTAGATGAAAAATCATCACAGTAGGTAGCTGTGAGCTCTTTTCCTTTTTCCTTTCTTCTGTCATGGTAATGGAAGTCTTTTGTCCTTCAAACATGGTCACCAGGTGTAGTATACTGGCCAAATAAAATGCAAACTGTTAACAATGTTTTTAGTTTGCATAGTGCATGATTATATTTTACTCTGATAATGTATATGTAAAGAAAACTAAACAAACAAAACCCAAGGAAAAACCCCAAACCAGCCAGCCATCCAATTCATATCAGCCAGTGGTCCAAAGGAATTAATGAGGAGTCTTTTGGAAACCTTTGTGCAAATATTCAGAGCTCTACAAAAATGCCAATTTGTTATGATTAAAGCAATCAGTCCATTTTCCATACCTCTGCTTCGTACCCTTCAGTGATGGGTGATGGCTATCGAGATATACAAGAGAAAATAAATGGGTAATATATTAATTTCCACACTATGGAATAATACATGAAAACTGATGATTCTGTCATTACTGAATCCTTCCAGTACAATTGTCCCTACTAGGACAATTACTGATTATATCATAAACTAATCATTCTCTTCACCCTGTCTATGTACACCTTGTCAAATTAGGTCCCAGTTCTGAAGAATCCTGAAAGATTCTGAGAAAGAATCTGAGAAAAAACCTCGGAAGTTTAGGAGGAAGTGGTGCTTTGAAACAAGAATATCCATGTGAATTTTTATTATTTTTTTTTAATTTAGTCTCCTAACCTTAATTGTATGGGGGTTTTGAATTTTCAAAATTTCAAAGCTCTTTTGTTCACTTTAGTTAGATTTAAAAAGAATGAAGATAAAAGATGAATGCTAGAAATTTGAGTTATGCTGTTTTGTTTTGTTGTTGACTGGTAAACAGATGGCAGCAATGTGACCAGACAAAGAAAGCTGTCAGAAGCCCAGGCTCTACCAAAAGAAGCAGAGACAATAGGTCATGGAAATGATTATTCTCCTTCACTTGTCACTCATTGGACCATATCTCAAGGAAGGTATCCAATTATGTGATGCACAGTGAAAGAATGATGTTGATAAGCAAGTGCACTCAGGGGCCACTAAGGTGGTTAGGGGGCTAGAGACTTTAACCTGGGAGATGCTAGGGGATTGGTGTTCGCTCAGCCTGGGGCAGGGATAGATGTTGGGAACACTAACAGCCACCTGTGTTTACTTACAGAAATGTCAACAGGATGACAGAGGCAGGCAGGAGAGCTGAGGACTATGATCATGAACTGGAAGAGATTGATCTGACTGGATATAAGGAAAAAAATATACCCATGAGAATAATTAATCACTGGATCAGAGTGCCCAGAGAAGTTGTGATATCTTAATTACTGGAGTTTTTCAAAACTCATCTGGATAAGACCATGAGAAATCTTCTCTGCGCTCTGTGTTGACTCTGCTTTGAGCAGGGGGTTGGACAGGATGACCTCTTGAGTGTTTCTATGGTTTTTAGGGCTATACTTTGCATTAATGTATTTACAGATAGTATTGAATTTAACCCTTAAGGTCAAATTGGCTCTAAACTTTCTCCAGTTTGCATATTATTTTTTGCATATAGCAAGCAACTATTTCATGTGCAGGTGACCAGCATTCATTGACCTGGTAACGCCAAAAAATCAGTTAATTTATTTGACAGGTGAGTAGTATTTGTACTCCTGCAGCATTGCAGAGTGAGTTTAGGTTAATAAATGTAGTAATTTAAAAGCTTGATGTTGTAAGTGGAGTTTGTAATTTTCTTAATGTACAGTCAGTTAAGTAGCTCACATTTCTGTCTGTTTAAGGTAGCATATGAGTATCAAGGAGCAAAGTTATGAGTTGTTTTTGCCCAGAGGCAGAAACGGAAAACCAAGCCTTTGCAGACCAGGTTGCTCTTTTTGTAGACTCTCATTTTCTTTAGTAATTGTAAGGAGCAAGGAAGGATATAGTCTTGAGTTCTGACAACTGACTAAGTAAATTATAGTGAAGCTGAAACCACAGTGTCTATGTATATTAATAAGAACTTCATAATCCTCTTCTGTAATGACTCCATATTTTGCAGGGAGATACTATGATTATTATTAATATCAATGTCTGAAGTCCTTTGGAATTACTCAGCTATGTTCTATATTTCTCAATTCCAAGTGACATTTCAAGGTGAATAGGTAAGATATAATTGATTTTTATTTTTTTTTCACCTAAGAACTTTTTTATGAAAAATGACTGACTGGCGTGATATACAATGTAGGAAATTTCCTTTTTCCTGCTAAAGTGGAAAAGGTAGTAAAACCCAACCACATGTTAACGCTGCACATTCTGCTCAAGTTTCAGCTAATTCCTGGGAAGAGTTAGCTTCAGGTCCAGTGCACAGAGTAAGAAATAGTTCTTTATTATAAGGTATATTTCTTTCGACTAGTGGAGGGAAATTTCCCTGGTGTCATTTGTTAATGAGCAAAAGGAGCTAGTACACATTTTTACTTAATTTCTGGTACTCTTAGCATATGTACCTGACCCACAGTTTCAATGAAGTAAACTACATTTCACAGAAGAAAAGCAAATCAAGCTTGAAAGTGTAATACTATTGTCTTGTACAGTCCTTATTGCAATACCTAATATTTCATGGAAGAACCACAATAACCTTCAATTAGAGCTAAAAAAAAGCAGCTTTGTCACCGAAGTGCCATAGTGCATACAACCCTATAAATGTGTTCTTTCTTCAATATTGTTTTTTTCTTGTAATATTCATTTCTTATTTCATCAAGTTTTGGGTCCTTTCTCATTCAACCCTGGAATCTGGGCCAACTATAAACAAGATATTTTTTGGTAACAACAGTATTCTGAAGCAAACTAGAGTTCAGAAGGGAAAACAAAAAAGCCAGCAAAACCTACAAACCCAGGTCCTTTGACAACTAAGCTGTAGTTCAACATTATTTTTTCATTTCTAGCATATTAATTTCTTCTTAGTTTTCAAACACTAACATGTTGCAGTTTACTTTTTATTTCTGAGTTAGCATTCTTAGAAGACATTGTGTGGCTGGCTATGGATTAATTATAATGTAGTCACAATTTACTGTTTAGCTTACTTTTAACCAAAGCAGAACTGCAGGTAAGATGTCAAAGCTGTGGTAAAGGATATTTGAGGTACACACCCAGACTCACACACGTTGACATCACAGTATGAAATGTTAAACCTCCATTTGAATTAAGATATCTCTGTTGGGTACTTAAGAAAAATAAAGTGAATTTGCCAGTCAACTCTTGACAAAGATAATTTAGCATAATTTATCTTTGATGATTATCTGAAGAAAGGTTAATATTACGTATATTTATGTTCCTGGGAGTCCTGGTGGACAACATATTAGCCATGAGGCAGCCCTTGTGACCAAGAAGGCCAATGGTATTCTTGGGTGCAATAAGAACAGTGTGACCAGCAAGTTGAGGGAGGTTCTTCTCCCCCTCTGCTCTGTTCCGGTGAGGCCACTTCTGGAGTACTGTGTCCAGTTTTGGACTCTCCAATTCAAGAGAGACAGGGAATTACTGGAAAGAGTCCAACACAGGGCTACCATAATGATTAGGGGACTGGAGCATCTCTCCAAAGAGAAAAAGCTGAGAATCCTGGGTCTGTTTAGTCTTGAGAAGAGAACATTGAGAGGGAATCTTATCAATGCTTATGAATGTCTAAAGGATGGGTGTCTAGAGGATGGGGCCAGACTCATTTCACTGGTGTCCAGTGACAGGACAAGGGTCAATGGGCACAAGCTAGAACAAAGGAAGTTCCATCTGAACAAAAGAAAAAACTTCTTTATTGTGAAGATGATGGAGCACTGGAACAGGCTGTCAGGGAAGTTGTGGAGTCTCCTTCTCTGGAAACATTCAAAACACATCTGGACATATTCCTGTGCAAGCTGCTATAGGTGAACCTGCTTTAGCAGGGCGGTTTAGACTAGATGATCTCCAGAGGTTCTTTCCAACCCCTACCATTCTGTGACCTTACCCATTTTTTTCCTAATTTATTTATCATGAAAAACTGGCTTTTTTATTATTATTATTACTTATATTTTAGTGCAAAAGACAAACCTACACATTTATTTTTATAATGCTACTTACTTTATGCCACATTATTTTTGTGATGCTACTTACTTTGCTCCACATCAGGAGCTGGTCAGAAACTGGAGAATGTTCTTGCAAGTTTTTCTTGATATGCAAACCATACTTATTTTCTGAGTCATACTTCTTCAAGTCCTGATACAGAAAACACAGCAACATTAAACAGCCATCCTTAACAGTATTGTGTATATCCTGTTCATCTTTGCAGTGCTCTTTCTGAGTTGGTCTGGGAGATCTGTGACACCATTTAGGAATTAACCATTCTGACTGTGAGCAGCTTCACTTGCCTGATGTGATTTACATTAGTGATTTTAACTGTAAATCCTTATCAGATCAACTATCAGTGACTTACCTTATTAGTTTTGACTGAACAAGTGTGTGGCTATCAAAGCAATAATTATACCGCAACCATTTGTTTTCAAAGTTCCTCCTTAGCTAAAAGGAACTACAATGAAGCAGTTCAAAGGCAGTTATTATCTGAGGACAGCTAAATTCCACTTTTACTATAGTGTTGAAGCACTAGGACATGTGAAGTACAGATAAGGGAAAAGAAGTTATTTTTCATAACTGAAATGCTTAGTGCACTTGACTTCTTGCTCTTAACTGACATGTTTGTATGACAGAACACTAATACACAAACTCTATTACAAAAGCTTTTGTACTTTTTTTGTGTGTTCCAATGAGTTAATTTTTAAGAGTGTGGGTTTTTTTTTGTTTTGTTGTTTGTTTTTTTTTTAATAAACCTTATCTAACCACTATCCTTAGATCATCATAGCAGAAAGCCCATGGAATGTGGAAAGCATATGTGCAACCAATTAACCTCACCACTTTAAAAAGCATCCTTGATTGAAAGTCTTGCTTGTTCCTTTCTTTAACCAAAACATGTAGATTCATATTTAGGTGCTTAGAAGTAGGTAGCCCTATTTTAATTTAACACTCATTTTAACTTGTTTGAAAAGGCATGTTTTGCATGAACAAATGCATAATTGTTAATTAAAAAAGATGAAATAGAACATCATTCATCATAAGAATTGTTTTACTGTAAGAACAATCATTCAGTGGAACAACCTCCAAGAGACATGATAGAGTCCCCATCACTGGAGGCTTTTAAGATGGGATTGGACAAGATGCTAGATAATCTCCGCTATCCTCTCTTTCCAACAAAAGGTTGGACCAGATAATTTTTTTAAGTCCTTTCCAGTCTGTGCTTTTCTATTATTCTATAACACAGGACAATTTTAAAAGAAAATGCCAGGCTATTCCATCAGGAAATTAATTGAAATTAGTCCTTATCCATGGAAAATATTCAGTTTTGTTAATTTTATGCTTCTGATAATTTATTTTTCCAAATAACTATAGCAAGCTGGTTTGAGTTTTAACTCTAGTTCTACTCTTTGCTATATAGTGTAAAGCAAGTCAGTTTAATTCCTTATACCCTCTTTTCATTATGATTAAACCAGAAATAGCATTTAATCCCCTTTTTGGAATGTTAGAAAATCTTGAAAGTATTCAGCAAATGCAAGCACTTGACATAACGCATAGAGATGAAGGTATTATGTTTTCACATGAAAAAGAGATCTATCTTTTCTTTATTGTCTTCATGTCTTTTATTGTAAATGTGCCTTGTACTTCAAAGGCAAGGTTAATCAGGATTCAGGCTTGTATAGTAAAGTGAAAATTTTGGGAGACCATGTTTCATAATGCTTCTTTAAAAGGCAGGAGCAACAACAACAAAACAGGCCTACAAGAGAGAAGAATGTTCAGTTTATTTTGCATAAGTACCTAACCAAAAAAAAAAAAAAAAAAGGATTTTAATGTGATTTAGGTCAGTAATGGAAATGACTTTTGTAATGGAAAGAGCCTTATCCTGACAAGGGACAAATGAATGTGAAGGAATTTCTGTACAGATCTCTATGGAAAAATGGATTTAGTTGTTTGCAACAGGAAGAAGGGGGTTTATACATGAAGAAAAAAATCCACAATTTTTTAATTAAGAAAGGACATGGCAATTGATAGCTAGAAATAATCTGTGAATATTAATTATTTTCTTATATCGTTATCAGGCTTTTTTTTTATCCTGACAGTCAGTGGTTACTGTATCTCTCTTTTGGAGTTGATGCAGTTTTTAGTGAGTCACAAATCCTAATCTATGATTGTCCAGATTAAGGGATCTGTCAGAGGACCCATTCTGGTAAGAGTTAGTTACATGGCTTACCTTGCATAGAAACCATGATATCAGAAGGAAGATGTGAACCCAGGTTTTATATCAGCATTATGCTTTATCACAGCAGAGACAAACAGACCAGAGGACAAGGGAGAGCTTCATGTCCCATGCTAAAGATGTACAGAGAGCAGCACCTCTTGAATAGTTGAATAGTAAAAGCATTGCCTTTGAAAATACACTTCTAAAAATATCATGAGTCTTGAGAAGTAATTTAATGCTTTTTAGAAGATGCAAATTTGGATTTATGATCTCCTAAGCGTTTGATAAAATCTGGTCCTCAACTATATGGTTGAGGATACAGTTTAGAATTGTTGACAAAAGTCTGTTGAAGTCTTCCTATATTTAACTGAAAAATGAGAGTCAAAATATAGTAATGAGTCTAGGTGTACTGGGAAATTAATTATATTTTTTTTAGAAAATTATATAAATTGCTATTACTAACACATTTTCTCTCAGGCTGAAGTTGGACTTTTTAGTAACTGAATGTATTAAAGAAGGGATAGCCCAGTAGGCATGATAAAGCTTAGGACTTTTTTCAAAAATGCATACTTTATAATTAATACTATTTTTTCCTACAACATTTAAAGGCACCAAAAAAAAAAAAAAAAATTCATCAAAGATGAAAATTCTGAAAGTGTCCAAAAGATTTTTAACAAATATGATGACGGTATTTGGACCATTATAGCCTTTTTTGTTAAATAAATTGCCAAGAAAATTAAATTCTTATTGACTTAGTGTAGTACAAATTTATATCCAGTAAAATAAAATTGGAATTTATTCCCTATTTCTTTTTCACTACTGTAAATGCATTGCTTTTGCTTTAATACATAAATATAAGTGGATTTAAATATCTAATTGTATTTTGAAAATTCTATAGTTTTGAGTTTTTCAGTGAAGCTTTCCTATTTGTTAAATTTGATTAATTGTTTTTGGTGTCTCTTAACATGCCTAAACCCTATAAAAACGCTGGAGCTGGCTGGGATCTTGAAAGTTAATCCAATTCCTTTGCTCCTTACAGCATCAGTAAAAGTTTGTCTTTCCTCACCAGTCTGTTCTACAGTTTCCTTACCTCAGCTGTTGAAAGTTTTCCTGATGCCTAACATGACACTTTCTTGCTACATTTAAAAATCTATTACTGTTTTATTATTCCTATCCTCTTTTCAGTGACCCTTTATGTACCTGAACCTAGTTCTTCCTCTCTTCTTTTGTAGGTCATGTTTTCTAGATCTGATCTTTCTCTTCTTTTTTTCTGCATCCTCTTCACTTGGGTTACAGCACTTCATCTTTCTTGAGGCACAGCGTTTGAAACAGGGTACAGCATTTCAGATGAGTAAAGTGCAAAGATAAATTAATCTTTCAAACTTCTATACATTCCATCAGAGCATTTGATTTCTTTTTGTTGCAGCATGAGAACATTATTCATACATATTTTTGTCCACTGTAATCCAAGATCTTCTGCTTAAGGTATGTAATTCAATGAGATGTAGCCTCATTCACAGTTGTGCAATTTATTTTTCCTACTTGTTATACCATACATTTATATTAATTCAATTTTTGATGTTGTTTCAGATTACTTCCCTAGTTGGCCAAAATCAATTTGAATTCTTATTTTGTCCTCCAGTATACTGGCTTTATGTCATATGCAGATTTACTAAGTGATCATTAATGTAAAACTCGAACTGCCATAGAACCGGGGCAGACTGCAGAACCATATTCAATACCTTATTCTATTTTTATATTTGACTGGAGATATTCCCTGGATACTGTTATCTAATGATTTTTGCTACAAACCAACAAACAGTTTTACTTGTGCCGTGTTTCCTCAACTGTTTATGAGAATGTAATCTAAAAAAAATGCTAAAAATATTACTAAAGCAAAAAAATGTGTGATATCTAACACAGTGAAGATTCTTGAGGTCCAGTGAAGAGTAAAGAGCTCCAATGTACAAGTTAATCGAGATGAAAAATAAACTTAACCTTCATTTCATCTTCTTCCTTCCTATCATTTTCTCCTCTCTGCTTTTTACTTGTCTTTCTGTCTGTTGCTCAGAATGCAGAAGAGTATAGAACGGAGTTTTAACTACTACCTGATGCAGAGTTAAGATTTGAAAAAAAATACTATGGCACATAGTATTCAGCTTGAACAGCATTTTTACTAAGTACATGTGAAGAAGTAATGAAGAGAAAAAGTTTTAGTCAATTACTATTATTTTCCACCATCAGCTATTTTTAAACATTATGGACTAAGAATCCTTAGTCATTGATGGTCTGAATCCTCCAAAGTCATTGTTGGTCTAGTTTGTTTACTTTGTTTTCTTTTATTTTTTTTCTGCAACCATTTCCTGCTGCAATTAGACTTAAAATATCCCTTTGTGCAAAATTCTTGTAGTGAGACAAACTCTATGACCTCATCCAAAAATGCACTTTTGTCATTCTCCCTATTCTGACAGTAAGATTTTAATCTTCCTTTCAATGTATACTTTGCCTCATTAATTCTGTTGGCAGCCTACAGAAATGCTGACTTTGGTCAGAAATCTTCATATTTCTGTCCACACATATTTTTCTATGTCAGTGCTTTCACTGGGCTTTAAGGACATATTTGTATTAATGCCTTTTACAATGTTTCCAGAAGAATAACTTTCTTGGGTGCAAATATGGTGGTCTGGTTTTGTGGTTGTTTTGGTTTGGTTTAAAGTTTCTTTATATTGCTTTTCTTCAAAATAAAATAAAAAGAATAAAATCTGTTATTTACAAAGGATACAGATAGCTTTTAAATGTAGCCAGTACTAAGAGGTTTTACATGGATGGATGTTTATCAGCTGTATTTAAAAAAACCCCAGTATCAAATGTAATATTCTGCTGGCATCTTTTGCAAAGAACACCAGATAAAGGAATGCCTTGCTGCTCACAGGGAAAAAAAACCCAAACAAACAAAACCCAAACCAAAAAAATGAACCAAACGAACAAACCACAAAAACCACATGCAGAAACGGTTGGTGATAAATCATATGTTATTAAAAATGAGAGTACAACCCATTTTTCCATGACATTTGTTTATGCTATACTTAAATCTTTGAGCAAAGCAGGAAAGCCATGGCTTTTCATAAAACTGATTGCATCTGTTTATTCATTTAGAATACACTATTGCTTTAGTTCAAAATATACAAGAAGTAGCAATATAAGTTGCATTCAGTTTTGTCTCAATGAATGTATTATCCACAGTATTATTAACTTTATCCCCTTCAGAGCAAGGAAGTGTTTTGTTGAATTCTTTTCCAGTATACTCAAGGCTGAAACTGTTTCATTTTCTATATGCAGATATGCTTTGTTGTGCTTATTTTTTATTTAGTTTTGTAATTAAGGCAGAAATTGCAGTGCAGTCACATTTTGCTATGAGTCCTATTTTTGTTATTCTGTTGTTACTCTAGGTTGCTCAGTTCTTTCAAGTTGGGTGTCTTAAATATTCTTTCTGTTTCTAACAACTTACCGTCAAATATATTTTATCAATGTGCTCTTATTGCTTGGGCAATCATTAAGGAAAGTATCTAATCAGATCAATTCCACTTTTCATCTTGAAAAAAATTACTGATAAGCTTGCTAGACTTTTTTACTGTTTTGTCAGTTCTACTGTACTAATCCAAATTTCTGCAACATACATACCTTTTGTTTCTGGTGACATAGTATCATATTCTCTTTTGAACTCCAGGTAAGTGAAATCTACTACCTTTCTTTTCTCTAGAGGAGTACTATCTAATTAAACAAAACATATTTTGTCAGTATAATTACTATAAACTGCTTTTAGTAGCCACGTGTTGATTCTTTCTTCAATTTCTACTTACCTTCATAACCTTAAAATAGAAATAGAAAAAGACCGTTTTCTATATACGTAGTATTGCAAACAATGGCATTTTGTATAGCTACTATTAAACAACACTCAACAATATATTCTTTTGGGGAATAGTCAATGTTATCTTTGTTAACATTGTTACACCATTAAAAAAAAAAAAAAAAGGTATATTGGTGCAAACCTGACCTTTACCCATTGTTTCAAACCTGACCTTTGACCATTATTTGCAATTGGAAATTATATTTTTTGCCTACACTACAAAAATATAGAAAGGATTCTAATGAGAATCATGAATTATTTACTAACAGGGACTTTGTAAATCCCCAAGCTACCAAACATGAATAAATAAGTGGTATCGAGAATAAGTTCACTCTTATATCATTATTGGTTTCTGTTCATCCTACATCCTAAACTGAGTGCTGTCTATTTCACAGAAGTCTCTATTATTTTATTTTATTTTATAAAAGTCTCATGTCTCATTTTATCACAAATATAAATTGTGAGGTAGATGATAAATATATGCACGTGCAAAGATATACACGCCAAAATAGGGCTAGAAAAGAGAATCCAGTTAATGAAATGAAAGATGGTATTTAAAACATAGTTGGCTATCTGTCTAGGTGGGTTTTTTCTGTTTGGTTGGTGGGTTTGGGGTTTTTTTTGGTTGTTCTTTTTGTGTTTTGTTTTTTGTTTTTTTCTTAATCTCTGGAACTGAATAAATAGAATTTGTATATCAGGGATTTCCTCTCAATAAGGCTGTTACATTTTAAGGATTGCATGTCTAACAAGGTATCATTCACATCTGAAAAGGAGGAGGAAAAAACTGTCTTTATTACATTCAGAACTGTCTGGGTGACTCAGAAGAGGATTTATTTCTCTTCTATATTCAAGCATCTCTGAAGAGAAAGAAAGTTCATAGTCTGATGAAAGCCAAAAGGTATTTGGAGGAACAGCATTACTTAAAGAAATGCAAAGTGTTACAAGAAGTCAACCTCTGGCACCAAAATTTTGCCTGAAATGGTGTCAAGTAGAATGCATTTAATCACTGTTGACTTGCTGTCTGACTTGTCAGTTTGTTTTTATAGATTTATCAGTAAACCTCCTGAGATCTAGACATAACTCATCAGTCAGAACTTATATCATTAGCTATTCCGTTAAAATATTTTTTTTCCTTGCAGTAGCTTCTGACCTTGTAGTCATCTCAATCTAGAAATTCAGAATGACACCCCAAAATGCCAGGTTTTTCAGTAGTTGTATAGCTTCCCTGCTAATGTCTGTCTCAAGGGCAGGCAAATTGAAGACTGTTCACAGTATAACTCCTTAATTTATTCAATTTGAGACAAAAATGAGTAAGACACAGACTTAATTTTTAGATTTAACACAACTGATACTTCACATGGTATCTTCACTGCTGATAACTTCAGTGCTAACATTTTGTTAACAAACTAGCAAGATCTCACTGTCTTGAAAAGAACACAGTTCTTAGCAATAACAGATATTGAAAGATTGCTTAACATTAGCTTTTTTCACCATCAGTAAAGATGTACATGCATGATGTCATACATGTATGTTCAAGGTCATTTTAACACACACATATCAGGGTTTTTCAAAGGGGGTCTTCTTTTTATCCACAGTCATTATAAAATAATGTATCTGCAGATTTAGATTTGCTAATTGAAGATGTCTTCCTTGAGACTTTTAATCTATATTAAATGTACAGTACCCTAGAGTATGGTATATGTTATCCTCTATACAGTTATTAAATTACTGTTAGGAATGCTGCTTTTTCTGTGGATTTTTTTTTCCTTTATGATGTTTAATATTAATTAACCTTTCTTTATGATCTAAAGCTAAGTCTCATATACATCAGAATGGACATGTTTACTTGTTTACTAAATATATGTAAAACATGCTTAAACATTGTGAGGAACAGATCCTCACTTTTATTCTTCACTTCTGCTTAGTTTGTATTTTGATCCTGCTTCCAATTATCAGTCATTTTACAATAAGAAAATCATGTGATTCTCAAATTTTTTGCAACAAACTCTTATTCCTCTTGAACAGTGATGTATTATTATTGTGTTTTTTTTTCAGAACATGGCTCAACTATAAGGAAATAGGATTTTTTGAAATTTTGCTGTGAAGTGATTAATTTTTAACAATATCTGGTTGAAATCCAGTCCTTCTTGTGTTGAGGGCTCCAGAGCTGGATGCAGTACTCCAGGTGGGGTTTCACAAGAGCAGAAAAGAGGGGCAGAATCACCTCCCTCTATCTGCTGGCCATGCATCTTTTGATGCAGCCCAGGACATGGAGGAGGGAATCAAAAAAAAAAAGTAAAACTCATGGGATGAGATTGAACAGCTTAATAAGTTCACTATACTTTAATAATAACACCAAGAATAATAAAATATTATTATAAAAAGGAATATAACAACAACAAAACAAAACACCCAACAAACAACAGAAATAAAACCCAAGAAAACACAGGTGATGCACAATGCAGTTGCTCACCACCCACTGACCAATGCCCAAGCAGTGATGCACTGCCCCTTCTGGCCAAGTCCTCCCAGTTTACATACAGAGCATGATGTTGTATAGTAGGGAATATCTGAATCTCTGACTGGTTTGGATCAGCTGTCCTCACAGCTTCTGGAGTTCCTGGTCACTGGAAGAGTGTGGGAAACTGAAAAATCCTTAATTTAGGATAAGAGCTACTTAGACAACAACTAAAAGATCAGGGTGTTATCAACATTTTTCTCACACTAAATCTAAAACATAGCACTGTACCAGCTGCTACAAAGAAAATTACCTGTCTCCCAGCAGACACTTGGACAGTCTTCTAGCATGCAGAAGTGCAAAGGAGCATAGGATTCAGCCTCAGCAGAGAAAGTCTGACCCAATAATTGACATGGACTCCTGTTTTTTCCTTTCCTTACTGGACAGTCGTTGAGTCACCATCCCTGAGGTATTTAAAAGATGTGTCAATGTAGTGCTTAGGGACATGGTTTAGCGGTGGACTTGGCATTTATAGTTGGACTTAATGATCTTAAGGATCTCTTGCAATCAAAATGATTCCATGATTAATGAGGAGTCATGTTTTTAAATTAAAAATGCAAACACTTCCTCTCTCCTTATAGTGCTTTTTTTATACACTGTAACAGTACAGGAGGAGGACATTACTCTTTCAGTTCAAAACCTTCACTATTAGGGACATGATTTGGGTTACATCAAAATAATGCGCACTTAAGTGGCGTGTTACTTAATTTCATTATCTCCAGTTTCACTTGCTATAAATGTTAGTTATAGTAAGTGAGATTTTTACCTCATATGCTCCAATTCAGTAATATTTAGGGGAAAAATCATACTTACATTAAATTCAGGAGCTTGCAGGGAAAGGTGAAATGTTCATCCTTTCCTTGATTTCTAAGTTACAACTTGTCACTTTCATTCATGAGCTGTCACTAGGTTCCTTGTTTGTTTGGTTTTTTTTTCCTCAGATAAATGTAGCTCAGTATACCAGTACAGGAGAAGAAGGCTTTTCCATTCTTTTATTCTGTATCATAGGCATTAAGGAAGAAGCTTGATTTCTGGCACATCCAATGAAATTTCCATTGACTTTGGTGAAAGATATGAATCTGGTTACTTAAACATTTTGTCAAAAGTTTTTGTTTGTTTGGTTGGTTTTTTTTTCCTAAATAATTATACTCTACAGCAGCTTTGGTTGTTTATAATTTAAGTTTTGAATGATTTATTTGCAAAGATGACTTAAGGAAGAGAGATTCCTCTATAAATATTTATATGCAGGTATAATGTAATGCAAGAACACAGTTACAAATATTTTATAGATGATCAAATGGTTTTGTTTATGTTTTTTTTAACTTAGCCTTCATTTGTGGCTAGTAAAGACATGCTACAGTAATAAAACAATGAAATGGAAAAATTGTGTTCTATTGACATTTTTGCATGTTATTCCATTAATGCAGACTGTTGATTTATGTCAAGTTCAAGAATGTTTTCAGAATACAGACATACTGAAAAAAAAGCAATTCTGGAGTAATTTTCCCAAAGGACCTGCAATTCAATTGAAACCTCACTTAAAATATCAAAGAACATGAACAGTCATATATTGGAATTAATTATATTAAAATTAACTGACTTAAACCTCCCCAAATATTCAGAGTGTGATTTTTATAACATAAAATCCAGAATTAGGTCAAATGCATAAGATTCTAAAGCAATAACTGAAAGAACAAGATAAAAGCTAAGTATTAGTAGTTCAAAGACAATGTTTCACTTAAAAAAGGATGTAACATTGTGTGATGGAACTAATGAATAACGTAGTCATAATTTCTTTTATGAAGGTGATACTATGATAACTTTCTGTCACAGAGGTGTTTTCTGGGGAAAAAAAAAAAACACAACAAAAAACAACAAACCCAAACAATTAAAATAAAAGGTTTAATTGTAAACATGTAAACTTCCTTTATTTTTATTTCAGTTTTTTTCCTAAAGCAATAATGTAATATTTTATTTGAGAATTAGAAGCCTAAATAATGATGAAGAAAATTAGCATATTTGGATAGTGAGGAATATGTTTTAAAAGGCAAATTCAAGAACCTTCTTCAGACAAGGTGAGGAATATTCATATATCTCAAGTTGTATATAAAACCTCAGATAACTATTCACTTGTCTTTTACTGCATTGCCAGAGGTTCTACTCAATTACTATTTCTCTAAGATTATTAGATTTTCATAATGTTGGGCTTTTTGTAATAAAAATTGAGACCGTGATATTTCAGTAAATACCTAATGGTAAATTTTAGTAGATTCTTACTGCCTTGGAAGCTTCAGTGTTGATACAGTTGCTGCCCAAACCCTTCAAGGGATAAATAATTACTCATTGATCAGGACAACACACCCCATTCATATAAATCACTTAGTGTCTTAGCATTAGTTGAGATGCCAAGCATCTTCCCTAAAGCTAGTGGCATAGAGCAGTAAGTGAGAACAGTTTATTACTGAAAAAGATACAAATAAGAATACACTGCCCTGTGTATTAACCTTGTGCATTATTTAGAGCAACTTCCACATTCTCTTTCACTGCTCACTGCTAACTCAGTAGAGTTTACCGTGTGTCTTTGTTAAGAGGAAAACCGAAGCAGTATTTCTATAGCTAGAACTACTAACAGGGAGGCCACACCTAGTTATTTATAATGTTCTTACCTGCACAACCTTAAAAAAGAATTTTCCATTATGATGCTTTAGGTTTATTTGTTTCTATCTTCTTTTTAATGTGTTAATTTTTATTGATTCTTTGACAAAGGGCTGTAATGATGGCCAGTGAAGGGTTTGTTGTTCAGTGAAATACCTTGGTAGAATTACTTCCGTGGTAATCCCTACTTTCTTTTTCATGACTTTAATATTCCACTAAAGTCGGTAGGACTTATAAAATCTATATAAATGGTCTGTAAAAGAAACACATCCATGTCATGAAATAAAAGAAAGCAAATAAATCTGAGCCCTGTGCTGTATATTCTACTAGTGTATCTTTAATCAACAGATATAACCTATGGTGCAACACTTTCTCTTTCTGTGTGTGTGCTTATGTCTTACCCGAAATACACAGTATTATATATCTGGCTGAACTGGAGGCCAAATCTTCTAATGTAATAGTAGTGAAGGCATCTTTAAATTCCCACATTTATGACTCTCTGAATAAATAATTGTTTTAGCACATGAATTATAAAAACCATTTAACCCTGTGAATCTCTTTCAATTGAAAACAAGTCTCTTTGGGCTCCTAAGTCTTCACTTTTAGAAGGTTTTGTATCGAACAATAACTTCAGTTCTTCAAAAGTGTGCACCTACTGCCATTTTACATGATTTATTGTGTCTTAGGCAGCCACAAAGTGCTGGTAGATGTATAGAGATTGAAAGCAAAAGTTTTTTTAGAGCAGCAGCAGGAGCTGGGATACTTTGGACAGAGTGTCTGAAAAATTGAACTCTATACCTCAGTTCATGCAAACGATTCTCATGCTTTTTGACTGAAATTAAAATCAGGGGGGAAAAAAAAAAAAAACAAAACGAAAGGAAAGAGGAGAAAATAAACAAACAAAACCCAACAACAACACAACCACCAAAAACCCAAATGAACCTACAAATGTGCATTGTGAGATATTTCAAATATATTTTATACTTCTATACTGCAGGTTTTGTAGTTTTTGCTGAAACTGGCAAACTGATTTGAATGATTTATAGAGAAGGTGAAACAAAGGAGCTGAAGGACTACAGGTTTGGGAAAAGAAGTTGAGTAGTAATAGAGAAGGTTTTAGCTTGCAATAAATGACATAAATGACCTTTAAATTAGTCTCTGTTGCATGGGGGTAAGGGATGTTTTTTATAGGTCACCAGTACTCAGCTACCCAGGCCACAAAAATGCAACAGTAAGTGCAGTATCTATTTTAGCCCTCATTTAACTCTAGAAGTCAGGGTTGCAGGCATTTTGTAAATTCAATGTTGGACTGAAGTTATAGAACACTTCCATTAAAGAATATCACCAGCAAAGTGTCCACTTACCATTGAACTAGTTGCCTGCTGCATGTTTCATTATAGAAGTATAAGTATGCATGCCTGCATTATGTATGTGATGTGTGGTGAAACAGAATGGAGACAATAAATAATGTGTGGCAAATAATACAGTAAGTTTCCATTCAAAAAAAAATCATGTTAACTTGAAAGTTTGTAAGAAGTGACTCATTCCTAACACGTTCTGCTAGCTTTTCATTTTGGAAACTAAAGATATTTTCTGCTATCATTTCTTTAGCTGAAGGTGGAATCCACAATGTGCTAAATGTTAGCCCTCGAAATGCTTCCTACCCACTGGCAGGCTAGGGAAAGTATGAAACACAAAAAATTGTTTTAGGGAAATATGGATGGAGAAGGCTTTTGGAAGGCTTTAGATGATAACATAAAGGGAACTTTGCATATCAATTTGTGAATCATAGAAACATTCAGGTTGGAAAAGACCTTTAAGTTCATTGAGTCCAACTGTAAACCTAACAATGTCAATTCCACCTTTAAACCATGTCCTTCAGCACTACCATCTTTTAAATACCTCCAGGGATGCTGACTCAACCACTTCCCTGGGCAGCCTGTTCCAGTGCTTGACAACCCTTTCGGTGAAAAAATTTAAATAATGTTCAATCTAAACCTCCGCTAGAGCAACTTGAGTCTGTCTCCTCTTCCCTATCACTTGCTACTTCAGAGGAGAGACTAACACATACATTGCTGCAACTTTCTTTCAGGTAGTTGTAGAGAGCAAAATAAGTGAAACTTATAGGAGGCAGAAACACTTTTTCGAACAGTAGTTTTGCAAGAAGCAGCCAACATTCAACCAGATACGGGAATATTGACACAGGCGGTGTAGCAGAAGATTTAACAATGTAAGTGGTGATACACAGAGATTCTTTCAGACTTTGGAAGTGATAGCAGTAACCTGAACTTGGTGGTTTATAGACTGCTAAGAAAAAAGACAGTGTATGTACTGGAGAGACAGAGTAATAAATGGGAGAGGAAGTGAAAACAATTCATTTTAGATTATGAAACAATGTAAAGAAAAATAATCACAGCATCCAAATATAAACCAGCTGCAAATATTTATAAGAGACAAATAAAAACTAGAGAGAAAAAAAAAATAGATTTGCTCAGCTAAGGTGAGGTTTTGCATTGCATCCAGTCTGCTTTAACACAGAATGCTGCCAAAATGAACAGTCCTCTGCCATCCTCCTCTCCGGAAGCATGTTCCCAAGCTCTCTCTAATATCACTTCTGTTTCTTGTACTTGACTATAAATATAAACTTTTTTTTTTACCTGCGTAGTGTCAGTTGGTTGAGTCAGCATTTGCAGCATTGCTAGATTTAACCTGAGACAGAGGAACCAGGATGTCAGGAATGGTTTTATAGCCTGCTGTTTGGGTTTTGTTTGTAAGTCCTCTGATGGATCTAGCCAGGTTGAAACTTTCCTCCAAACTTTCCTTCTATAGCAGCAGTTGCAAGAAAACCTTGCCTATAAACAGTAAAATTTATTTCCCTTCATGAATCCTGATTGGGACCATATATAATGGTAATCAATGATTTAAGGCTGGCAATGGACTGGAGACCGTTGTTTCTAAAATGTATTTGTTCTAAGTATAGCATATCATGTTAAAATCACCTCCATTTATTTTTTTTTTTAATTTTAAATTTCTCTTATCATAATGTACTATCTAGCTGGGGATGACTGTGATGATTGTAAGAACTCTGTAGAACAAAATATTTAATTTTGTAATGCTGCTGAATGCATAACAGATTAATTCTGTGAAGATGAATTAAAGCAAGGGTGAAAACAACATTTATTAAGAAAACAACATTAATTAATTAAAAAAAAATATTAACGGGTTCATTAATTCCTGTAGTCTTGCCTACTGAAATAGTTAACCTCACCTCCTGAAGCTATTCTTAAATACAGTATGATCTCTTTGGAATACTTACATGCACTGTATCTGTGGATTTAATATAACAGCACTGCATAAATTCCTACAGAGAGATTACTGCATGACTATTTAAATTAACGGACTCCAAATCTAATTACTGAATAGAATGGCCAAATTGTATCCATTAAAGTGTTATGATCAAAAAGGAGATACTTTGCAATATTTCTACACTAGGTAATTTAACCTATTATCTGTGAAATTAAAGAAAGGGAAAAAAAGGTCAAAAAACCCAAACCCTCCCAACTCCTAAGGAATAAAGTTTTTTACTTCCAAAGAGAGGAAACCATTCTCTCACTCCATTTCAGCTAGACTGTAACTTCAGTTTACAAGGCTGTAACATACATGGAGTCTGATAAATATGGAAAATAAAAAAAAATCAGAAAAACAAACCCTCATAAAATATTTCTTTTCTGCTCTCAGGAAACATTGGACAGAAACAATTTTGTTGTGATTTAAAAAATACAGGGACAATGAAATTTGCACTCCTCTCTTTTAACTACTTGCAGGATCATAAGGAAATGCTTTTAATAAAAACATTGAAGGTACAAATGAGAATTGTCCATAGAAATGCCAAAAAACAAAGACCTCAGGGTGGATAACTTAATGTTCATACTCCCACTCCCCTGCATTTTCCTCTCAAAAAAGTGGAAAAAAAAAAAGTGGCAATATAAAAATAAATTATAGTAAAAGAGGAAATTTCCATTATGTATGCATAATCATAGACACAGTAGTCTTGTACATTTAAAAATTAGATAAATAGGCCAATTTTATTTCAGATGAAACTGAAATCAACTTAATCTTTCATTGGAGGAAAGTCTAGCTCCCCAGTAATGAAGCTATACATCAAAACAGTATGTTAAGCAATCAAACTTTCTTAAGCAATCAGACTTTCTCATAGGAAAAAAAAACCCAAACCAGTGTATTTTAAAAAATAAACATCTGAGAATCTTATTTTGGACCAGCTTCCAGGCTTCTTAAAATTTAGTTTGCATGTATTTGTATATTATATTTTGTTTTATCTGAGAGCTAACTCTTAAGGTTGCTCAGGCTCAGATCTAATGAAATGGTAACATCTCTTGTGTAATTCATATGAAATACAGGCACCTTTGCCAAAGTTGCATCACCCTTCTTCCTCTGTTTTGGATATCTTGTCTTACATTTAGCAACAGAAATTTAAGCTCTATTTTCATGCCTGAACACTATTTTCTCCATTTATTTCTGTCTTCCTCCATTGCTTTGTATGACATTGCCATTTGCCCATGACCGACATTTCAGCCATGCTTCTTACTCCTCCTCTGTGTATCTCATATAAACAGCTTCCTTCGAATTTTCAGTGGAAAATACTGCTTATGAAGTGATCTACTGAAAATCCCGACACATGAACTTGAAGGAAACCAGGCAGAGGTTCATGAGAAGCATTTGCAGTTGTCAAGTCTATGTCAAAAACAAGCAGTCTCTCTGGAATGTTTCTATTATCAAACATTACAAATTCCAGTGAAAGAATTACTGCATTGCGTTTTTGTCTGCAGATGTCTAAATATAGGTAGACATGTGGGATCTATGATGACATTTTGCAATAGAAGATAAAATAGGAGATGATAGAAAATATATTTGGTAAGCGGGACAAAGAAAATGAAAACGGAAAATCATTCCATATAGATATATGCATTCTGCTAAGTGGGGATGGAAAAGCAGAGTAGTGCTTCCATCGCTCCACACTAAAGTAGTCTGAAACAAACAAAAATAAAATTGTATTCCTTTTTAGAAAATAGAATAATCTACACAGAATTCTCTAGAAAACAGATTTCATATTTCTGCTATGTGTCTGTCTAAGCACATAATTTATCTGGCACATTTAACAATTAAAAACAATAACTGTTGTATTGAATGAAATGTGAGTTAATTTCTGAAGCAGGCTGTGATGAAGTATCACTATTTGAAATTAAGATTTAAATGCATAATCCTGAGAATCACTGGCCTTGTACATCCTTTTTATGTGGATGCCAGCAGAGGGCTCTAGTCTGGAAAGTCCAGGAAGACAGTATTGGATTTATCTCTTTGGCAGGAATTGATTTATAGATCCCGGTGTCCCTTCCTAATGTAGCCTGTTATGGATATCAAATATTAATAAGCTATGATTTAAAACTCTATGCACAAGTAAGTAATCTGCTTTAAAATTCAGTATATATCATTTTAGAGATGTAGAATTTGTGGTTTTTTTTCCGTTATATTTTCCCTATGTGTATATAGTGATCCTCAGAATATTGCTTTATTTAATATAGCCAACAGAACCAGACTTGAGTTACCCTGGTAACTAAATTATATCATTATTATTACTATTTGGTGTAGAAAAATGCTTCTTACAATTTACTCTTTCCCATTCACATCATCAATATTTACATTTGCAAAGGTCTATCTTTTATTCTTGCCACTTCAAAGTCTCACAAAATATATCTCCGTTTCTATGTTAACAATAACAATAATTAAAATTATATCATGTTTCAGTTGAAAATTCCTTTATTTTTGCTATACTTGTGAGTTATTTTTCATGTCAGCTATCTTCTTCAGAACCTACAGTCTTACTCATATCTTCTCATTGCACGTGACTGTGCAAGAGATTATGCAGAGAAATTAGTAAAATTGGAGTAGTAAAGAAATATGTTCTACTGTTTGTGAACACCTGCACCAGCTGCTTATATTTATCATTATATAAAATGTGCTGAAGTCACCAAATTCATTTGTTAGAACAGCAGTAATTATTTCACTCATGTAGTGCAATTCATCTGCAGTCATGAGACCCTTCTTTCATTGGTGCATTTACATTACAAAGCATAACAGCTTCAGAAAATGAGAACTCTCACTTCATAACATGGTATTAAGCATCCTTAGTGGACAGCAAAATGTTATTTCCCTGTTCTTAGTAAATAACTTGTCTATATCCATGTGAAGAATTAGAGTATGTTTAGTAAAATACAAAGTATGTTGCTTATATCGGGTTCTGTTTGTTCTAGAGTGATATTGGTGACTACACGGGAATATTTGTTAAAAATTCCATGGTTTGGGTTTGCTGGAGTTTTAGGACTTATCCCAATTAATGCAAATATTTTTGGTAATAAATAAAAGTGAATAATTTAAAATATGCAAAGCTAAATCTAAATATAAAATCCTGAAAGGGTTGGCCTGATTTTTATAGTGCTGAATACAGAGTTCCTGTTCAAATTGTGCTTTTCAGACTGTTACTTTATTTAACTGTAAGCAAGTATCTTGGGGGGGGGAAATATAGTACATTCATTAATTCCCTTACTCTATATATTGCTATTACAAGCCTCTAGTACTGAAGGAAAAAGTTAATTGTGCCAGTAAATTGGGCATCTGCTCATATGAAGCAGATGTGAGAAGGTTGGAGAAGGAAATCATTTTAATATCTCTGTTTAAATAGTTCTTAAGAATTAAATCTCATTATGTCACCTTTATCCTCATAATCAATTAGTATAGATAATTATTCTAAGATGTTATATTATTTCATGCAAATATATTATTTCTAAAGTCACAAACTGGGGTGTATGTACAAAGTTTGGGTGAAACAGAGGATTTTTTTCAAAAGTGTAGCTAGATCACCTTAAGTTACTTCACAGGAGTATTTAATTTCACAGGCAACAAGGTAATGTTTCTACCCTTGTTTTGCTCGTAGTCATTCTAGGAGACATTTAAATTGTTGTAAATAAGATCAGAATTTGACCCTTAGTTTTTATAGACATTTACTTTTCATAGATGTGAACTTTCTCATAAGCCATTGTCAAGCCTTCAGACATATACTGAGCTATTCCCTAAAAACTACTACTTCATGTTTCTTATAAGTAGACTATAGCTTGGTCTTATTTGTGTGTGTTTATGATAGTAAGAAGTGTTACTGGTACAATTAAGGAAATTAAAATAATGCTATCATACAGAGTAGAATTCAAAAAGAAGATTTAGAATAAATAAGTAATTTATCTTCATAAAGAAAAAGCAACATTGTATAGGGAGTCTGTGAGAGCTTTGGGGTCGTACCTATTTTATTGTGGTTGGTAATGCTAGTGTTGAGTATAAAACACCGGTCTTTGTCACCCTTTGTGGTTTTGATCCCATAGTCTAAATTACACAGTATAGTTCTCAAAGTATGGTTGAGCCTTAAGATTAGTCCATAAGGATAAGTAAACACTTCCAGTAGTGTTCAGTGCTGGTCTTGAATTATTGGAAACATGGACTTAGTGCCAGGAATGCCTTTGGTTAATAACTCATTACTAACGAGATCTCTTGTGCTACTTGGCTACTGAATGAAATTAGAACAGGCTGATGAATTTAGCATTGTGGTTTTGAGTGTTTACTTCTGGGATTGTCTGACATAGTCTTGACTTTTGCTGTGATGATGCTAAGCAAACGGTGGGATTTATTCAAGGCCATGTGTTTTCATTTTCCAATAAGTTTGTGTGGCAGAGTTGTCTGTGGCATGTTTTAGACTAAAAGGAGTTGTTACTTCAGTATACTTGTAAAGAAATTCAGCTTTGTGGTGTTTCTATTTGATGTAGGACTTTCTTTAATAGTTGATTACACTGTTGTAATACACAGTTTGTACTTAGATGTGGGAGTATTTGCTTTAAAAGTATGCTTGTCTTTGTTTTATTATTTCTTTTCTGTCCAGAAAAGAATGTATAACTCCTCATTGCCTCAATATGCTTACAAATGAGAATATTTGTGTGTCTAGATGTACTTGCCATAAAACTTGTAAAGGCTTTTACAAATATTGATGATGCTTTCTCTTGATTCTTTGAGAATCATAAATATTTTAAACAAGCAACTATTTTTTTTTCTAATGAAGACATTAGTCCTTGAAGTCTGCAGATACTGTGTGTGATCTCTTTAGTGCATTATACCCCATGTTACAGTCATTTTGTTTACTTGTGCTTGAACCTAATGAAGATAGTAATTGTCAATTTTTGCCTGTTATGCTTAATATATTTAATAATAGCATAAATTACCTATAAAAAAATAAGTGAAAACTTAAATTAATGCACAAATTTAAAGAGAGATCAGGGCAAGAGAAGAGAGATTGGGATCTGTCCAGCAGGGACCATGACAACGAGTCTCATAATGGACCTGAAATGCAGGAAAACCAACTGAAGTTAACTTTGCTTAAAGGAAGATGGACAGAGGAAAGAGAATTGCTTTAGGTGCTGACAGACAGATTTGGGAATTCAGAAGTCCATTAGTGACAAAATATGAAAAGAACAGTCTGGAGAAGGGACACGGAGCAAGAGAAGCTCACAAGACAAAATGGAGTAATAGCTAGGCAGAGAAAAAAAATCTTGGCTGGGAGAATAGGATGAAGTATGAAAGAAGATGGGAAAGAGATAATCTTCATGGCCTTCAGTTTAGCACTTGAGCCCTTTATTAATGAGAGTTCTCATTTGGGAATATGAAGTGGTATACAGTAGTAAATAATTGTATCCCATCCATCTCAAACTAGATTTCCTAAATAAGCAGTTACTTTGACCTTGTACTCCATTTGTCTTGACTCCTTTTCTGTGTAATGGGGATAATAATAGATCTTTGTCTCAATGAATGCCTGTGGAAAATAATTAAAATTGGGAAGCACACTGATATTCGTGTGATGCATGCTACCAGGTGGGTCATGAGGGGAACTGATAATTCTTTCCCAATTCAGCTCAACAGCACACAGCAAATAAGGCATGAGGTCACCCATTAAATAATACTGAATGTTAAGTGATGTTGCTATACATTTAAAGTATGTATAAAAATCGTATCTGTTCAAGAGGTGTTATTAACTTTGCAGAAACAATCTTAATTCTATTAATCTTGCCTTTTGGGTGTCTTAGTTTACAACCGTAACACTGTTTTCACCTACACTTTGGGGAAATGTGGAGTGTGTGTCCGAAGGTGGTTTGTGACAGGTAACCTGAGAGGTGACTTGGTAAATCTGGCAAGTGTCTTTCCTATACTTGATATAAATTTGGGATTATGTAACCTTGTGCTTAAATAGAATGTGCCTTTCTTAGTGTGCATTAAATATATGTAAAACCTGCTTTATAGGATTTCCTATGCATCTGCAATGCCTTCTGAGTATATATACATAAACATATGGCTGGATTTTAAAAGTAACACAAGCTGTCTCCTGGTTAGTGTCTCACCATATTAGAAGTCATGGACTTCTAATGCAAGTCCATGTAGTGCCCCAGTTGTAGTACTATGTTCTGGTAGTACCACCAGTAGAATGTTACTGTGAGAAACAAGAGTAGATGTCTTGCTAGCCTTAGAAGTCTAAGTAATGTCTGGTTGCAAGTATGAAACCTATGGCTCCGCTTCAAACTAATACAGTATGTGGTATGTAAGATGTAAGCCTTGAAAAAATTATGCATTCTTTGGTTGTGCGAGTTTGTAGGTTTTTTTTCCTTGCTTTTTGGGATATATGAGGTTTCCGAGTTGGACAATCATGTATATTATGAATTCAATTCTCAAAAGAGAGACCAGTAAGAAGACAAATGAGTAGTTTGAGCTGCAGAGGGGAATAGCGTATTCTTCATCTGTGTCTGTACTGAAATGACTAAGATTACAAATCTCTTGAGAAATACACTTACTTCTGGGTGGTGGGTATTTTTAATGACAAACTTCTCCAACTTTTAATGATCTGTTGTGAATTTTTCCTCTGGGAATGCAATCATTTCTTATAGAAAACTTCAATGTTCTTGAAATTCTAGTTTAGGTTTCTTCTTTCCCCTCTGCTAAGTTGGATGTGTGGGTGGGCCTCTTATTCTTTACTGGGAGTGATGACTTTGTTATGGGGAGTGAGAGGCTATTAGCTTTTACTTTATCCATATTGCATTAGGTTTTTCTCTGTTAGCTAGAGGGAACATTATAGGAAATATAATTTCTTCACAGAGGAATAAAAGTAAGAATCTGTATAAAGCTGTCATGGGGAGTCATGTCACTCTAAGGAAATATAATTTAATCCTCATGTGACTTGATTTTTATTTTTCTTTTCCAAAGGAAAAGAAAAGAAAAACAAAAAACAAGTCAAAAAAAAAAACCAACCCAAAAAAACCAAAACAAAACAAAACCCAATGCTAATTTGAATTACTGAACAACAACAAAAATCATCTTGTTAATGTAAAAAAAGATTTGTTTAGTTTAATTGAACTATGAAAATTAATTAATTGTTTCTGAATTTCAACATTTTGTCCTGGTCTAAGATAAAAACAAATCTTGAAATACCAAAGTTTTGTAAGAATAGCCACTCTTCCTTCTTCATAGTTTCTTCAAATTCTGTTTGTTAAGTGGGCAGAATTGGACATTTTTTTTTCTTCCTACCATGTTCCTTTCCAGACCTTCCCTCAGAAGCAGCACTTTAAGGGAGTGGGCTCTGAGGCTAAATCTCTGTTTACCTTCTGGGACATAAGTTGCTTTCCCATAAGATACTGATCTCTGATCACCCCAGTTAGTGTCTCAGTGAAAACAGCAGTGTGGGAGGGGATCCCTTGCTGATAGCCTGGAAGGCTGAAGGAAGATCTGCTAAGGGAGTGATTATTAACAGATAGAGTCTTGCTTGTACCCATGAAAAACAATAGCCAATGTTAATTTCATCCAAACTGTAATTGTTATGACGGGATAATTGAATATTTTCTATAATTTGCCTTAGGAACCATTTTATCCTTTCTGCTGACTGGTTTGCAACTATTCAACTAATATGCAGATACAATGACTGGTAGAGTCCAGAAAGAAATTGCACTAATACAGGGTTGGTTGTTTTTGTGTTTAATTTCTTTTATAATGTAAACTGTTGTAGTTACAGATTTGTTTTACTTTCTTTGAACTATAGTATTTGTTTCAGTGATCAAAGACAGAAGAAAAAACACTGTGTGTATTAATGATGTACAACAGTGTACTCTAGAGTTCCTTTAAGGCTTAATATAATTACTAACAACAAGTATGTATAGATTGTACTGAGAAAGATTAAAGTTATTTGTAGTGTCTTTGGCTCGGAGGAATCCAGTGAGAGCAGAACACTGAATAAGCAGTGCATAGAGAGTAATGGGAAGGGGTGATAGGACTGCACACAACAGAGAGACAATGCATTTATATTCCAGCTTGATGTTGAATGTTTGTTTCATAAGCTTTTATTTTCCTTGTATTCCCAGTAGCAGGCTTACAAATAGTTTCATTCTTCTCCTTTAATCTCTGTTTGTTTTTCCTTTAACAATCTACCTGTTTATTTTTTAATGGATTTCTTGGTCTAGTGTAAACTTATAAAATCTTCAGAAATAATACTGAATACTTCTGAAAATTTAAAAGATATATGATCATTATTTAGCTAACTAGACATGTCTTTGCTCTTACTGAAACCTTAAAGCATATTTCCATCTATAGGATTTTACAGTTATTATGATGTATCTCTGTACTCGACAGTATAAACACAAGGAGCTCTGTGAGTCAGGTCACCACTGGTCCAAATGTGGCAGAGATACTGTCATGGTTTAGGGTCAGGGCAGCCCCTAAGACCCAACAGACGCTCTCTGTTAACCCCCCTCCCTCCCCAAAGGGG
>JANHFX010001384.1:8845-42414 GCA_027560015.1 Chloroceryle amazona
TAACGAAACCTTAAAGTTTAACAACGATGAATCGCCCACAACTTCCCGGGGACCCCCCCCCCAGTGTCTCACCAGGAAAAAAAAAAAAAAAAAAAAAAAAATCTTTCTTACATCTAATCTAAATCTACCCTCTTGCAGTTTTACACTGTTACCCCTGGTCCTATCACTACATGCCCTTGTAAAAAGTGCATCTCCATCTTTTTTCTAGGCCCCCTTCAGATACTGGAAGGTCACCGTAAGTTCTCTTTGCAGTCTTCCCAGGTTGAACAACCCCAACTCCCTCAGCCTTTCTTCATAGGAGAGGTATTCCAGACGTCTGTTCATCTTTGTGCCACTCCACTGGACCTGCTTCTACAGGTCTACATCCTTATGGTGGAGGTCTCAGAGTTGAACTCAGTAGTCCAGATGGGGTCCTACTAGAGCAGAGTAGAGGCAGAGAATCACCTCTCTTGACCTCCTGGTTATGATTCTTTTAATGCAGCTGAGGATATTGTTGGTCTTCTGGTCTGTGAGCATATATTATGTCATGTTGAGCTCCTCATCAACCAATGCCCCCAAGTCCTTCTCCACAGGTCACCTCTCAATCCATTCTCAGCCCAGCCTGTATTTGTGCTTGGGGTTGCCCTGATCCATGAACAGGACCTTGCATTTGGCCTTGTTAAACTTCATGAGGTTCGTAGCGGGGCACCTCTCAAGCTTGTCAAGGTCCCTCTGAATGTCATCCCTTTTGGCAAGTCAATGACACCACACACCTTAGTGTCACTGGCAAACTTGCTGAGGGTGCACTTGATCCCACTGCCCATGTCGCTGTCAAAGATGCTAAACAGCACCAGTCACAGTACCTACCGTCACTCATCACTGCTCTCTACTTGGACATCGAGCCATTGACTATATCTCTTTGAGTGTCATCATCCAGCCAGTTCCTTATTCATCAAGTGGTCCATCTGTCAAATCCATATCTCTCCAATTTAGAGATAAGACTTGTGCAGGACAGTGTTAAATGCTTTGCACAAGTCCAGGTAGATGATACCAGTCACGCTTCCCTTACCCACCAATGCTGTAACTCCAACCTAGAAGGTCACCAAATTTTTCAGGTGTGATATGTCCTTAGTGAAGAAGCCGTGTTGACTGTCACCTACTACCTCCTTATTTTCCATGTGTCATAGCATAACTTCCAGGAGGATCTGCTCCATGATCTTGCCAGGCACAGAAGTGAGACTGACTGCCCTGTAGTTCCCTGGCTGTTCCTTTTTTCCGTTTTTAAAAAAATGTGTGCAATGTTTCCGCTTCTACAGGTAGTGGGAACTTCATCAGACTACCACAACTTCTCAAAAGTGATGGATAGTGGCTTAGCAACTTCATCTGATAGTTCACAGAAACATAAGGAGAAATTTTTTCATGGTTAGGGTGACGGAACACTGGAACAGGCTGCCCAGGGGGGTTGTGGAGTCTCCCTCTCTGGCGATATTCAAGACCTGCCTGGATGCGTTCCGGTGTGACCTAGTGTAGGTGATCCTGCTCTGGCAGGGGGGTTGGACTAGATGATCTTTCGAGGTCCCTTCCAGCCCTTAACATTCTATGATTCTATGATTCCCTCAGGACCTGCAGATGCAGCTCATCAGCTGCCATAGATTTGTGCACTTTCAGGTTCCTCAAAAGGTCTCAAATCTCATTTTCTCCTACAATGGGCAGTTTTTCATTCTCTCAGTCTGGCAACTTGGGCAATGCGGCCAGAGCACTTGCCAGTAAAGGCTGAGGAAAAAAGTCACTGAATACCTCAGTCTTTTCTATATCCCAGGTAACCAGGTCTCCCATTCCCTTCCAGAGAGGGTTCACATTTTCCCTAGTCTTCCTTATCACCAATGGACCTACAGAAGTTTTTCTTTTTGCCCTGGATATCATCCTCTCATACTGATTTGTCCTGGGAAGGTAGTCTGGAGTCCATGCCACCAAACTTACCATGATGTTTCTGATTAATGAAACTATGGTTAGACTCAAACGTGTTATTTATTAGAGTTAAGACTATAATGTCTTGCCAAATTTTTTGCATCAGAAAAGTTTAGCATCTGAAACCTATCTGCTAAGTTAGCTGGAAGCACATCTCTTGCATTTAGAAAGAGGTGCGTATAGGATTTGGGTACCTCAGAGATTTAATGAGGTGCAAGAAAATGAAGAGGTGAGGCTCTAAATTTTCTAACTTTGCTTTTACTTGCTTTAGAAAACTATTTTTTTTGTCCTTATATCTCAACAGCTCCTTTTCTTTCTAACTGTCACTATTTCATTTTTTTTTCAGGGAAAGATATGGATAGCATTGGTTGAAATATGACTATAAAGAAAATATTGCACTGAAAGAGAAATAATATAAGATTTTATCTAAAAGAGTGAATTGAGGATATTTTGTAATAATCTAGGTTTATTATTACAGCTGAGTTACGAGACCTTACTTTACAGTGGGGAATAAGCCCTGTATTGTAAAAAAAAAAAAGCTACATACATGGTTACATGGATGGTAGGTAGTGACACAAATTGAGATGTATTAATACTGCTATAGGGAGAAAGTCTCCAGTAATTCATAAGTCATGAGAGAATTGAGGCATTTTCTTACACTCAGTGTAGCAGAAAGAACAAGCCTGAGAACTTTTTAGTCTGCTTATAAATATATATACAAATAAATTATAGCAAATACCTTACAGAATAATTCTTTATCTGCTTTGTTTGTGAGAAACTCAGAGATCCTTTAAAACCATACACAGAGATATGTGATAAGACCACTATTTGCCATTTTTTAAATGTAATCTCATGGAATCACATTGTTATTTTAGACTACTACTAAATTGAGCATTTATAGTCCATATGACTCTGAAGCAGTATGAAAATGTAGGGCTCAAAGACTTTTTTTAGAAAGTGCAAAGCAAATGTAGATAAGCAATATTTAAATATTTATGTATTTCAAAAAATTCATTATTTTAAGGATAAGCTTGTGGTTTCCTGGTACTTCACAGGATTTTAATGCCTGGTTTTATTTTCGTTGATTGAATATCATACCATAACTTCCAGAATAAAAATTTAAAATTAAATGTTAGTTCTTATTAATTCACAATGTGCTTTCAGTGAATATTCTACAATAATAGCTTAAAATTGATACTTCATTGCAGTATTTGCCAACCAGAAACCATGTCAATGTGAATGGTACAGGAGAAATGGAGAGTGAAATTAACTGGAAACTAGTTTCAGGAGACTGTTTTCATCTAAGAAATGCAAAAAACCACACCCAGTAGAAAAGGAAACCCCCCCAAACCTACAATTGTCTGACTTTAAGGTGATTTTGGTCATGACCCCACAGCTGAGCAACTTTTATATCACATAAGTATTAAAAAAAATGTTCAGAAATAAAAATATCTGTAATTCTATAATCTCTCCAGTAACTTCCTGATTTGTGATGGCATCTAATAAATGCAGTCTCTTTCATACATATTCATATATTTCCTAACTTTTTCTTGACTTATCACCAATTTTTTTTCCCTCAGTACTCCATCTATAGGTTTTGCAATAACAAAAGCACTGAAATATTATTTTTTTATATTTTCAAGGGTGTACATTTTTTAGACACCAAAGGTTTGCTTACATATAGAGTCTGATTTATTCAAATTTGACTGTGATTCCTTTCATGTTAAGTAATCCCAACACCTACAGAATATTTTTGTAGTCAACACACTCCTCGCATAAAGTACAGACTAATCACTCTTCCTAATTCTTAACTAATTTACCCCAGGGAAGTGAGGAAACAGCTCTTTTGAATTAGTGGTCATTAATTCAATGACAGGCAATTTACATGCCAAAAGTCAGAATCAGGACTGGCACACAGGAATTTCTAGTTGCTGGCCTTCTATCTACTGCTGATCAAAACTCTGGGAGCACTTGTGTTAAAGTTTAGTTAAATAAAAACTGATAGAATGATTTTGTCCCATCCTTCTCCATCTTCACAAATATTCCATATGTTCAGTATTATTTTTATTAAAGTGTTAGGCAGTAAAATTCATCTGTATTCTTTCCTGGTTTTCTTAAGCAGAGCAATTCACTTAGCTGTGACTTACTTGTGAAAGGCTGAATTCAGCTATGGTTAGAATTCAGAATATATCTATGGTAGCCTAAAATATTCTCACAAATAAAATCTGAACTTGTTTAGAATGTGTCCCTTTCAAATTCATTTTCTAAATTATTCTGTTCATAGTCAAGAATTTTGTATCCATACAGATAGTAGTGCCAGATCAAAACCATTAGAGATAAACACTCATGGCTTTTCTGAACATGGCACAACCAGGAACTTTGAACAAATGGTAAAAAAGAGATTTGAAAACAGCTCAGGAAACAGCTGCTGTACTTGCAATGGGATCTTTTAAAAACAGTAATCCTTCCTCTCCACTAAAGGCAACTAGCATGGATCAGCAAAAAAAAAGGCCAAAACAAGCAAACCATGTCATAAAGGAATTAGGGATTTTTTTTGCATTCTGGAAGGTGGAAAAAAACCATAAAGGTTGAAGTGTGTCTGAGTTGAAGGAAGAGATTGGGCAGAAGAATAATGATCAGTCCCCAAACAAATGGTCACAACCGAATATAAAGATCATTAAAATTTAGCTTGCAACCGTTCTGAGAGGGGCTTTTCTCTCTTGTGTCTCTATAATAATCATAATTTGTTGCCATAGTTATCAATGTGATTTTGACCTACAAAGTTGATAGCCAGTGTGATTAATAGAGACACAGTTACAGCTAATAGTCAAGAATGACCAGGCTTGCAAAACAGAGGCCAGATGCAGAGCTGGAAGTGATTGATTGTAATGCCTGGAAAATGCAAAGGACCGATCATTTAGTATGTAGAGGCAGTCACGTAGAAATCTGGCGAGGCGTGAGTGTATGCATTAACCTTGGGGGGGGGGGAGGGAGGTGCAGCTAGTGACACTGTATTTCAAATGGAGCTTTGTATCACTCAGATGACTGAGACCAAACACAAGCATTGCCTGTTGTACTCAGATGCATTTTTATAAAGCTTTAGGTTTTCATATTTTCTGGTGTAGTAATGCACGCCTGGATTAACTGGATGTTTTGGCATAAGGTGTAGGTGCTCTTGAATTGTATAGTGAAAAACATCACTGGATGCATGGCCACAGGTTAGCCTTTAGCACCATAGTATACATGTAATTATTATAAGACTGAGAATTAAATAATCGTACAATGTTTGAATATCATATTTGATGATTTATAATTTCAGCTATTCAGTCCAATCTGCTCTTTGAATCCAGACTCTTGAAATCAAATCTCATGAAGCTGTTGGAGTTCTTCCACTAATTTCAGCAAACCTTGAAGCAGCCCTAATGGTATTACATTACCTCCTATATCGGTACATGAAGCATGGTTGAAAATTCCAAACACAGGTGAGATATTAGGATCCAGTATACCTGTTTAGTCTAACACTATGTGCACAGGTTTATGGTAGATTTTCCTTCAAGCAGTTAGACAAGCAGTTAGTAACATGCTCAGGTAAATCCTGAGGCACTGCAGGCACATACTATATAATTTTGTAAACTATCTACCTTTCTTCTGACAGTAGGAGGTCAATCCCAAGTTTCTAACTGTTAAATAAATCAAATCAATATCACTGTCTCCTTATCTAAAATTTCTAATAAGGTCTCATATTTAATCCTTCAGGTATTGGAACTGCATGAAATGAGTATTACTTGATTAGGTAAAATATTAAAAACAAGATATTAAACAAGAACTATGAAATTAATCACAGAGAAAATATATGAGCTAATTCCCCTTTGAAATAGCTTATTAGTTATCAATGACCTTAGTTTTATTTCTTTATACTGGATCTAGACTTCAGATTTTCTTTTCCTCTAATGTTATTTTTGACCTTTCATATAGTTACACATGAGAACCACTTAAGAAGAAACATGGGTTTATGTTCTCAATATGTATAAATATATATATTTAATAAAATGGATCAAATTCTTCTTGTGCAGCTTAGTGTCCAATAACAGTTCTGTGATTTTAAAAACAAAAAGACACTTTTTTTTATCAAATACAGTAAAGGTAAATTTTTCACTTGACATATTCCAACTGCTGTATATTCTGCCAACAACATTTCCTCATCAAGACAGGCCAAGTTGATCCTCTCTGCTTAATAACAGGCTGGGTTGGGCTGGCTTTAATTGGGCCAAAAAGCCCGACACTTTGGCAACCAGCAGACCTATGGTCAGAGCACAGACCAAGTTGTGTAATAGTTTCAACTCATAGTTAAACTCTCTTCTTAACATCTAATCATGTTAAACTATGTAAAAAGGGGAGAACGGCACATGAAGTGGGAAAGACTAGGGCATATTCCTTACAATTGGCTCAGCTCCCCAAAGGATCTCAAAAGCCACACTCCTTCTTTCCAGTTGCTGACCAGCTTCCTACCTGAGAGCAATATCATATGGCAGTTACAGCTGCTTGGCAGGGTTAATTTTCCTCATAGTAGCTGCTACGGGGCTATATTTTGGATTTGTTCTGGAAACAATGTTGATAACACACTGATGTTTAGTTACTATTGAGCAGTGCTTACAGAAGTTAAGACCTTTTCTGCTCCTCACACCAACCCACCAGTGAGTAGGTTGGAGGTATATGGAAAGTTAGGAAGGGTCACAGGGACACCTGACCCCAACCAACCAGAAGAATATCCCATGCCATATGACATCATGCTGAGCAATAGAACTAGGGAGAAGATTGGCAGGGGAACTGCTGCTTGGGGACTGACTGGAAAATGGTCAGTTGGAGGTGATTGTTTTCACTTGCACCACTTTTTTCCTTGGGATTTATTGTCTTTTCTTTTTTTCTTTTTTTTTTTTTTCTCTTTTCCTTACTTTTTAGAAATTTATTGTAGTTCCTTTTTAATTATTAAACTGTTTTTATCTCAGCCCATGAGTTTCTTTCTCAAGTTGGTGCTGCAGTGCTTATCAAGTTACACAGAAACCTGGCATGTGAGTCTCACTCCCCAGGTGTGAGACTTCACGTTTGCTTAGATTTAATTCTGGAGAACTGTTTGGGGAAGATGACTGACAGAAAGGCAAGGCATATACAATCAGTTCAATATGACAATCCTATTGTATATAACTGCCTGATCAGCAGACACCAAACTAAGGTGGAAATGATGGATCTTGCAGCTGGAGAAAGCTTTGGCTTCCTTAAGTTCAGAAGTAAATGCTTTTTACTTGTTTAGGTAGGCCTCAGACACTTATACTTGTCACTTTGGGTAGCAACTGCTGATAATTTACAACACTTTGTGGTGTACCTATTATGTATTGTTGTGTTGTCAGTCCCTGTCTGGCTATATCTGCAGCCTGCTAGGACTCTGAGCTTTGCAACATCTGTTGTCTGAAAAGGGAATGAGCTTAGGTCTCCTGAGAAGAGGATAGCTCTGAAGCATCTTTGTATCAGGGTTGTGCAAAACCGATATTTGTACCTGGTGCTCTTTTGTTGCCTTATGAATTCAAGTCATTTGAGAGTAGTAATGTTAAAATATTTATTTTTTTAAAAAAGCTAGGTTTGGGAAAATAAGCTGAGAATGTGCAACATGCTGCATAGGGACAGGGAAATACAGAAACAGAAATATTACCAAGCTATGAATTTAGAATTACTGGGTGTGGTGGGAAATATTATTGATTACTTAAATAGAGGAAGGCATTGTCCTCCAATGACAATAACTATTGATATAGTAGTGACAATATGAAACAATATATGGGATATGAATATTGGTTAAGAGGTATAATATAAAGCAAAATTGTTAAAGTTCCCCCATCTTGCTGCTACTAATTCTGACCACGCTCCATAAATACAGGTTAACTCTTTTAAAAGGTTAACTCTCCTTCACATTCCATCTGGCTGCTGTTTCATTCCTTTCTACCATACTTTTTGACTGGTACAGCATCCAGGTTACAGACTTGTTTGCTGGTTTGTTTTGTTAAAAAAGCTGTACTGAAAACAACTAAATCCATGAAGTTTATGCTCAGCAGTAAAAATGTCCTTGTTGTGAATGTCATTCTGCTAATCCAAGATTGTCAGAGGAAAATATATGGGCAATTTTAGCATTTTCAGACTTTATACCTGCAATAACAAATAGTTTGCTTCACAAAAAAGTGATACATTTACATCTCCCCACATTTCATTTACTACCATTAAGTATTTACCAATTTACACATTCATGTAGCTTAGCCAATAAAGTTTACAAGACAACCTGGAAAAATTCCATTATGTAGGTGGTTACTGCAACACTGGAAACCCACAGGTCAGCTAAGTAATTTTTTCATTCTTGTTTTTAATAATTGTAAAATGACTGAGTTAATGTCAAATCCAGGACAGAGCTGTGTGTTCAGACCAGAACCCAGAACCACCTTAGTAAGCTCCCAGCAGAATGTAGCCATGCTTCCACTTTTTAATTTTATTTTATTTTTTTCCCAAATAAATATGACAAAGTGGCCCTGTTTGAGCACTGGACAATTGTCATACCCAGTTATCAAAAAACAGTAACATTAGGAGATTTTAAAACAAATATACTTTCACTTTCAAGTTGTTCTGGGTAATCCAGGTTCAACTCTTCATTCACGAAACCTCTGCTTTTTCACTCTCAATGTTTGGAATTAATGAAAGATATCAAATAGCAGTAATTTGTGGGAAAATTTTGAAAACTGGCTAGGTGATTTTTAAAACAAGGTTATTCTCTGTGAGAGTAGCAAAAGCATTATATACAGATACTTTTTCCGTCAACAGCTTCTTTAACCTTTTCTTCTGTATTTCAAAGCTATAATATATCTTAAAAGTTACAGAGAAAAAAAAATCTCTTTTTGCAGGACAAACCAAGTAAGTCACAGTGCATGATGGTGACAGGACCTTCTTGACCAAGAAGATAATGAAAACTCTCTCACATAGTCCTGATACCACCTGACAAAACCAGCCAGTTCACTGCAATATCCCCAATATATTTGTATGGCACACATGTCATCCACGAATGTCCTTTTCTGGTTGCTTCACAGAAGTCTAGATAATATATTTTTAGCAAAAATGAGACTGCAAAGAATAGTCAGGTCAGTCAGTCTGTTTCATAAACATGGAACTCTTTCCTGGGACATATTTTCCAGGAATGCCTAATTCAGGAGGATGGCTTTGATGTTTTCCTTTCACTCCTTTACTTTTCCATGCTGCAAAAGACAGGTATGTCCTAGCATTTGGATCAGGTGTATTTAGCCCTAAATTGCTTCTGCATTTTTGTCCACAGAATTCCCACATGATTGGATGAATGACTTGTCTTTGGTCTGATAAACTATCATTTCTTAGCTATATCAGAGTTGAAATATGCCCAGGAGTATTATTTCCACACATATATCTCCAGTTATCCCCAGCACATTCTGTTCTCCTACTAGTGCTGCCATGATGCCACATTATTGTGATTCATTAAATATATAGGTAAGCGTTACACTTACAATGACTCAGCAGCAATAGGGAGATTATTCACTTTTCTGCATGTCTACAAGACAGGTTACTGTGGAATAACAGCAGAGAGAAATATACATTATTTTTGTCACTAGGACGATGACAGCTGGAAGTACAACTCATAGTGAAGTATTTCTGTTACATATTTGCAAGCACTTTTTATGTTTTAATGTGACATAACAGCTGTATGTTGAGGCTGTCACAGTTTGTGCGTGTGTGCGCACGCATCTCTGTGTGTGGAATAAATGCCATGGTTGTTTGAAGGGGGTGCCCATTTCCATCATGGAAAGCACAGACACTGCCAGTGCCAAAGTCAGGTCACTTGAGGTCACATTTATGACAATATAATCTTCTGTTCATGAGACTAGAAAAAATCTGTCAGGGACAGTGAGAAAAATGATCTTCTGATCTGTTAGTCTACTACAAATTTTCCATGTGGTTCTGGGCATCTCTTGCTATCTCCTTTTGTAACTTGTTTTATCAGCTCTTCAGGGAAGTGCTTTCCCTTTCTACTCGTTTATACAATGAACAGTCTAAGTGGGGCTCTGCCCATGATTCCAGCTCTTAAGTTCTGCCATGGAACAAAGACCTGTAATAAATGTTGTTTACTGGCCTCACCATTAAGATTTCTTTTGTGAAATCCATTTGATGAGATTGTTTCACAATTACTTCACAATAAAAACACAGAGCTTTTAAAGATGGAAACACACAAAAGCACTCATCTGTATTTATTTTAAAACTAAAGGCACTTTGACTGCTTTCACAAATTTTCCTACACTGTTCTTACTAATTAATGCCTTCAGTACAGATAACAGCTACAATTAAACGTTGTTTTAGTATCTAAAGTCAAAACACCGATCTAGAATTGTAATGAGAACTCCTAAAATAAATGTGAAAAAATAACACCTCCACTGTAAAATCATCTTATTTGTTTGGCTTTATGAGGTTTCATGGGGGAGGTAAAAATAGAGGTTTTGTTTCTTTTCTTGAAGTAACAAAAATATATTAAACTAGAGTAAGAATCAGACACCAATGTTAGCTGCAGTGAAGGCACTGGTACATAATTCATCACTCCACTAATGCATTCTGGCAGATGATTATTTCACATGTATGGCAGAATGTGTTAGACACTTTAATTTAGAGTCTTCTTTTAGAGACTCCATTTTCAAGGAATTGCATGAGGGTTTTGTTTTCTCATCCATAACTGCTATTAAATCCACACTGAGAAATGACTGAAATGATACTTAAAGTGCAACCTGATTCAGAAAAAACATCTGAGTTCATGCTTGTATCCCCCTGAAGATGGTGGAATTTAGGATGACAAAATGTCATCAGCCACGTAGTAGTGAGTCAGGACTTGAAGTACCTTTGGTGGAGATTTCTGTATCAGACGATGACCTGGGACAGATGAAAAGTCTGGCAAACTCCCTATATGCAATGGAAAAAATGTAACATAAGACAGCAAAAATAACTAAATGTTAAGGTCCGTTAGCCTCCAGCTCTGATTGACACAGCTGCCTATAAACATGAACAATATCTTAAATATGCAATTTTAGTTTGACCTTGTGATCTCCTACCTGAGATTAACATCTACTTCATAATACATTTAAAAAAACTTTCAGATCTTCATCATTCTGATATTTCTGATTAGGTGATGTCTTTGAAATGTAATTAGGCCCATACTAATAATAAAAATTAACAATATATATGTGAAAGGTGATATAATTGTAGGTCACTCAAGGAACTCATGATGACAGTTTTTCTTTATGTTTTGGATTGTTTGAGAGGCTACAGTGTCAGCAGTGATAGAAACTGGTTCATGTTGGGCCTGCAGCAATGTCCTAAATGACTGACTCCACCCAAGCACTATCAGTGAGATGCAAATGAAGCAAATCCTACGTACCAGGTATCAATTAGCAAGAGTTCTTTGAACCGGAAAGGTAAATCAAGAAAATGTTCTTAACCTAATCCTTAACTTTCTTGCTGAGAAATCCTAGTGTGTATCTTTTTATTTATATATTGTAGTTTACCAGTTCCTCTGCTCATATTGGAAGTTTAGTTAAGTAACGGGGTTTAATAAAAGGAATAAAATTCCCTGTGAGTAAATCGAGCTAAGTGAGAAAACATTTGGATTGGCAATGAATGTGATTTACATTTGCTGTGCATTATGAATTGCAGTATTCACTCTAATTCTGAAGGAACCACGTTGCTTTCATGGCACCTATGACTTGAGCTGAGCATGCAACTCTTTGACTCCCTGCAGATCTATCATCTGACCAAGAATCAAGCCCCAGGAGCCAAAGTTGTCTAAATAAACAAACCATAATCATTCTAGGTTTTCTGATATTTCCATTTTTTAGTTAATCCACACAAGTAAAAACAGAAAAGATAAAGTAGACTTTGCAAATTATGCCCATTGGCAGTTTATATAATAATTATTACATTTTTAATAATTATTATTGTAAATTATAATTATAATTTACAAAAGTGCTGTCAATGGGAAGGCCTTCATTTACTCCCTGACTGGCAGCTAAGCTAGACAGCTTGCTTTCCTGAGCTCCAGCATAGTCAGTGGTGAAGATTTTTTCTCTCCAGAGGTTATATAGTGGATGTAAGATCACAAAACTTCCAATTTAAAGCCCAAATTTTCTTCTTAAATAAAAAGGTGAGAACAGCTTCCTCTTCCCCGATTCAGAAAATATTCATAAACACTACATGTTTGCTTCAAGTTTAGAATATATTGACTGCTTTTAAAGCGTACGGGTTTAAAACCTGGGGTAGGAACAAGTCTACTTGAAAGTTTATGACTTACTCTATGAGGAGGTGTAAGAAAGAAGGATTTAATGATCTCTAATCTTGAAACCTGTCCGTATGAAAGGTGTTCCGAGGAAGGAGAAGCTATTCCTTGCATTGTGATTAGATTTCCAGACCTGAGTACAAGTTGCTTTCCTTAAAGGGTCTGAAAACCTTATTACTTCTATTTATAGGCCGTATGTCTCTTCATGACCTATTCAGGAACTTTGCACTCATCAGACAAAATTTTCAGAATGACTTGGTTTTGATCTTTTTGGTCTTCAAAACTCATTCCCTTTGCATCTGCCTTTAAGATCTCTCAGATTTTCTGTTTCCTTTTTTCACTTTTCATTGACAAGCATCTGGAGGTTTTTGCAAGCCAAGTGCACATTCTGTATCCTATAACATTAGAAGCTGAGAATCTCCATCTTGCTCTAGTTTCTAATTCCCACTCCCACTTTCCTCTTTTCACATTTTGTAACCAATTGCAATAATCATAATTACCATAACCTATCTTGCATAACATCAATTTACATTCTGTGTAAGAGCGAGCATACAAAAGATGTAAATGTCCTGAAAGCAGATCAAAGCTCATTCTTCCATTGCAGAATATTTAAAATTAATCAGGAAAAATAACTTACAAATTGTACTGTGGGGCTGAATCAAACTCAGAAAAGAAAGAAATTTTGGATTGAGGCTAGCCATCTGTTCTTAAGGCACTGGGGAAAAAAAATGCCAGGTGACATAAGGATGGCATTTTCAGCCTGAATTGACTTCCTTGCACTCTTACAGCTCTTAAGACTGTACTCTAAGGTATCTAGGCTTACTGTGTATATTTTGTAGCACTTCTCTCCAATATTATTTTTTATTTTTCCAAATTAGTGAATAGTGCTTCTTTGTAATCAGTAGTTAAAAGTATTAGCTCCAGAGAAATTCAGAGAAACACAGATTGACAGCAAACAACAGGGATGATATATTTTTTTTTTCTTTGGGCTATTTTTAATTATGAAATACATTTGGAAGGGTTGTATTTGATGAAGATGGGGAATCATTGCAACTAGTTGAGCTTCCCTAATTTTAGTGCATGCAGTTAGAAGACAATGGACATGAAAGTGAAAATTTTATTGCACTAAGCCTAAAGAAATTTAAGGAAAAGTAGGAGTAAGAATTAAGAGCTATAAATTATATAAAGTGAGGGGATAGGTAAAATATATATTATTCTAATTTGAACTCCCTTACAACTTTTAAAGCTGAAGGTCAGTCAGTATCTAAGGAACTGTTTCTTATCCTAAATCACCAGGACATTTTGATCAGATGCACTGTACTAGCTCATGAATACTGATGCAAAAGTCTACTGTGGACTTGCATGCATCCCTCATTGAAAGGGCTTTAAACTAGATCTGAAGGGGGAAGGGGATAAAACTAGGCCTGACAGAGTTGAGCCTAAGGGTGTCAGGCCATTGTTAGGAATTAAGTCCTTAGAATCTGGCTGGTTGGCCGGGCTCAGAGAGTGGTGGTAAATGGAGTTAAGTCCAGCTGGCGACCAGTCACAAGCGGTATCCCTTAGGGCTCAGTTTTGGGACCAGTCTTGTTTAATATCTTTATCAATGACCTGGATGAGGTGATTGAATGCGCCCTCAGTAAATTTTCAGATGATACGAAATTAAGTGGGAGTGTTGAACTGCTTGAGGGTAGGAAGGCTCTGCAGGAGGATTTGGACAGGCTGGAGTGATGGGCTGAGGTCAATGGGATGGGGTTTAACAAGGCCAACTGCCAGGTCATGCATTTCGTTCACCACAACACCAGGCAGTGCTACAGGCTTGAGGAGGAGTGGCTGGAAAGCTGCTCAGCAGAGAGGGACCTGAGGATGCTGGTGGACAACCAGATGAACATGAGCCAGCAGTGTGCCCAGGTGGCCAAGAAGGCCAACGGCATCCTGGCCTGGATCAGAAACAGTGTGACCAGCAGGAGCAGGGAGGTGATTGTGCCCCTGTACTCAGCACTGGTGAGACTGCACCTTAAGCATGCCTTATGAGGAGAGGCTGAGGGAACTAGGGTTATTTAGTCTAGAGAAGAGCAGACTGAAAGGAGACCTTATTGCTCTCTACAGCTACCTAAAAAGAGGTTGTAGTGAGGCTGGTGTTGGTGTCTTCTCCCAAATTACTAATGATAAACCAAGAGAAAATGGCCTCAACTTGCATTGGGGGAGGTTTACATTAGATTTTAGGAACAGGCTGCCCAAGGAGGTAGTGGAGTCATCATCGTGGAGTTGTTTAAAAAACAAGTGGTCATATCACTTGAGGCTGTGGTCTAATGGATAGATAAATGTTAGGATGAAGGTTGGACACGATGATCCTAGAGGTCCTTTCCAACCCTAACGATTCTATCATTCTATGATGATTCTGTGATTCTGTGAAATATCTGAAGGGTGAGTGTCAGGTAGAAGTGTCCAGTCTCTTTTCAGTTGTGCCCTGTGATAGGATGAGAGGTAATGGTAGCAAGGTGAAACACAGGAAGTTCCACCTCAACATGAGAAAAAACAACAAAGATACAACAAATACCTAACTATCTTTACTATGCCACTCATGACTCTATGGTTGACTGTCATGTACTCCTCATTCACAGATGTTTCAACCTCAAGAATCCTAGCATAATTACCCATTCCTGTCTGGAAACCATTGTGTATTTCAGATATATATTGAAGATTTATATTTTTTGTCCAGGAAAAATAAGCAAGGAATAAATAAATAAAAAATGTGAAGATAACAGTAAAATACATTAATGGTTGTAATTCCCCGCTGTTTAGAACTTAGTTTCTGCCTTGTCTCACTCACTAGTTTCACCCACGCAAGAATATTTGTGTTCCCTAATCGTTCATTTGGATTGGTAAGAAACACTGAAGTTTTCAGTTTTACCTGTTTTCACATATTTCCCAATCCTAGAACAGCTTGAGGTTATCAAGACCCTCTGGAGATCATCTGATACTACTGCTCTGCAAAGAGAAGGTTCAGCTAGAGGTTCCTCAGAGCTGTGTTCAGTTGGGGAAGGCTATCTCCATTTCCAGGATGAAGACTCAATAACCTCTCTGGGCAAACATGCAGTATGTTTACTCCAGAGTTGTAGAACTGACTGCCAGTATAGCAGGGGACATTAAAAATCCAAAACACATTTTGCAATAGAATCCTTCTTGCAGCATTGGAATATCTTAATCTTCTCATTTTTAGCCTAATTACTGCACACTATTCTTTTCCAAAGCTTTTGATTAACCTGTTACAATTTTATATTTTCCTTACCATCTTCTAAATGTATTTATAGAAAATCAGATCACTTCACACAGTTAGACATTTGAAGTCCATTTTTTAAAATGTATCTTTGAATATCTCTTTGAATTTTGTGGTGAGGGTTAGGAGTAACGTTTTTCATCTGAATTTCTAGGAATTTTGATTTTGGGTTTCTTGATTCTCTTTAAAATAAATACAGTTAGAGTTTGTGCTGAACTAGTTCCAACCTGTGACTATTTGTTAGAGTACTCTTAATGAATAATCCATTGAGTTACCTTTTCTTTACAGATAATTGCCTCATTAATTTTATTAGATACCAAGGGTACAGGAATTGAGCATGAACAAAACAAAAAAGAGCTTACTAATGCATTCCTAGAAATGGAGAGGCTAAGTAAAACACCTTGTGTAAATAATCTTTTCAATGTTACTTTTAAATGATTGTCTCAAAGTAATACTCCTCACTGTATTTACATTCTGATTTTGCTGGCTGGTAAGTTTGGACGATTATCCTACTTTACTGTGTGTTAGTGCATGTCTGAAAAGCGTAGTCTATATCTGCAAATAGTCACACTCCATTTGGCAGCTAAACGGGCAAAAGAAAGATGTGCTTTGTGGTCTGTGTCCAATTCACACAGTTTGAAAATTAAAACATATCATTTATAAGCAGCTATTCATAACAATTCCACTTACAGGATGAGAATTATCACCATGATCTGGACAGAGTCCTACAAATGCTAATTCAGATACATATGGACAGATAGTTGTTTTGGTTTCATTGGAGAAGTTTACTGATGTAAGAGAAGGAAGTTGTTGAGAGCTCTGCAGCCCTGGAGTACATTTACGTGAGCTGCAAACACCAGTGATCAAGTGCTATCTCTGTGAAGCTGTGCTAAGGGATTTCACCTCAGCTGTGAAGCACTGCCAGCGAGAATTTAATAGATGTTTCAAACAGTTGGGAGTTTTACTGTCTTCATTCTCCTTGGTCTTTATTCCCCTTATGACCTGTGAAGAAAGTGCCGGTGCGAAGAATATGAAGGATTGTTAATGAAAGAGAGACTGACAGAACCCTCACAGCACCCCCATCCCTGAGCCTTGGCTGGAGGGGCTTGGGGCCAGCCCACAGCCTCTACTGTTCAGCCCCTACCTGATCTCCAGATCCTGCAGTGTCAAAGCCATGTGAGTGTCCAGCTCTGGGCATCAGCTCCTAGATGATGTCCCAGATTGTCCCCATTCCAGTGCGATGCTAGTGCCCTTAGGTTGCCCCAGCTGCCTCTGTCCTACCCTGGTAGGGCAGGACAGGCCCTGGCTGCCAGGTCCTGCCCTGCCATCCCTGGGAACTCCGGATACTCCTGATCCCCAGCCCAGGAGCTGCTGGCATTCCCAGCACCCCTCCAGATTTATTGGAAACCTTGGCTTTGCCTTTAAAGCATTGAGAGTTGTGATCCTAAATGGAATAAAAATGCACTTTTTTTAATTCAATAAGATAATAGCTTACTGAAAAGTACAAATGATCACTTCTTTCTAACTTCCTGCTACAGATACAGTGGAAATAGAAGTTTATAGAAATAACATAATGCTCATTTGCTTCCAGTTTTGATATCTTGACCATTATTCAGGAAGAATATACTGATTGGGAAAATCAATGCATATGAAAATATTTGTCTTCCTGACCGATGAACAGGATCTAACATGATATATACAGCTCTGTGCCTGCTGACATACTATATCATCTGAGTTATGTGCAGAAACACCCAAACTATCCTTAGGTTCTCATATACGGCAGGAGAATTTGTTTTAGTCCTAAGGTGAATGTAACTTACATTCTTGTTCACTTATGAGCAAGTACATCTGCTTCCTTGCTCTTGATTAGAAATTCCTCACAAACAGCTAGATCTTAAAAACTGAAAAGCATCTTCAGTTTTCAGACAGCAATTATGTATGTTTCCATCATATTTACTTCTAATTTTCAATCTTGCACATTCTTTATTGACACTCAACATCCTCACTCACTGGTTTTTTTTGCGCATCCTGTTTATTACACACAGTGTCCTCCAGCTGTGGCCTGGACATACAATAATGGCTCAACTGCCTGGCATGTCAGAAGTGTATGTATACAAACCAGCAAAAAAGAATGCTCTGCATCCCAGGAAATAATTTTTTTTTTTGCCATAAACAGTAAGATCCTTGGACTGACATGACTTTTCAGTGTGTCACCATGTCTGAGTTTGTCTTGGCATGGCTTCAGCTGATTTTAACATGTGGTGACCACATAAGTATTGCTTCATATCTGAATGATCTGAAGCTCTGTCAACACTAAGAATGGTAAAGGTCTGGCAAACCTGGGAAGGCACTGCCTTTCAGGAAACAGTCCTTGATATCAGCTGAGGCTGAGGGAGACAACTTTCAGACATCAGCAGGGAGAAAACAGTAAGGAGGCAAATTACAATAAGAAAATATGTAAATATAACTCCAAGTGGACCCCAAGAGAGAAAAGGAAGAAACTCCCACATATTGTGAACATCATCCACACAAATGGAGGCAAGGTGAGGTCAGACTGGACATTAGGAAACATTTCTTTACCAAGTACATGGTCAAACACTGGAACAGGTTTCCTAGAGAGTTGGTTGATGTCCCAAGCCTGTCAGCATTTAAGAGACATTTGGAGAATGACCTTAACAACAGATGCTTAATGCTTTAACTTTTGGTTAGCTCTGAAGTGGTCAGACAGTTGGACTAGATGATTGGTTTAAGTCCTCTTCAACTAAAATATTTTATTCTATTCTAGGCTGCAACTTATCATAACAGACAAAAACTGGCAACTCATCATCACCCTGTGACTACTGCTTGAAAAATACTGCAACTGTGAATCTTAGGACAAGAGGAACATTGGAAGGATGATCATAATGCCAGAGACAAGGGAGGACTATAGGAGAAAGGTGCTCTCAGTAATGATTTTAACTGTGTTGTTTACATGAATTGTTGTTTCAGTTAGACAACTTGGATGATTAAAATGTTAAAACATTAATTCAGCTTAAATGCTTTAGTTCCATATACACAGTGCATCTCTCCTGCCAGTAACAATATTTTATGTTTTATAACACAAACCATCTTGAAATCCAGCATCAGAACCAAGCTGAGATATGGCTGTAGAACATAGCTGTATTTGTTTATATGATGTTGAATTTCAGCTCTCATAAATATATTTTAAAATGGTGATGCTCATAACTAACATATTTCTGCTTGGTTCGCCTATTACTCAGACAGTTTTCATGTCCCTAATATGCATATAGAACACCCACATCTACATTTAAAATACACTTGATAAATACAGTATCATGAGGAATGAGGAAGTGATTTGGTAGCACTTGCCCTTTTACTCATGCTCAGGATGGGAAATAGGGTGGGATGACTGAGTGGGTTAGACCATTTACCCATCTGTCTTTATTTTGCAGAACTTACAATGTAATACAGCAACTATATTTCTCTGCCATATTTACTCTAGCTAGGTGTTCTCTTGTCCTTTTGTAAGTCCAACTCTTGGAAGCCCTAGGCATTCATTTTACTTTTCAAAATAAAGGTCTGTTTTCAGAACTCATTATTGTCATGGAGACAATCACAGAACTTCTTATATTGTAGAACGGAGACTGGGGAGGGTTAACATCTTTCAAGAGCAAGGAGTCAGATGTCATGCCAGGTATAAATACATATTCTTGTAAGGATTTAACATGTTAAACTCTCTGGGCACCCAGAAGGGATTTTTTCAATAATTACAGATTAAATCCTTTGAATTTAATCTACATTTCTCTAGTAAATTTACAAAGATATCCACAAGTTTGCTTCTGTGTGTGGTTAAAAGTTGTGTCTTTTTGGTAGGCCTGAGCAGCTTGACACTTGTTTCACTCACTCAAGTTCTTTAAACTGGATACTCATCCATTTACTAAGCAGATTAATACATTAGATGTCCTCAAAGTTTACTTAATGCGCTAATTGTATTCATTTCTACACAAAACCACTTCTATTCAAATCATAATCATATGGATAATATTTGCTATCCATCTCTTAATTCAAAGCCACCACAGTCAAAGGGATAAAAACAGGTTCCCTCTACTTTCAACAATTCCCACCCTCAGGACAAGCATCCTATTTTAAGGAAGAGCTTTCAACCTATGTGGTGAGGTTGGGTTGTGTACAAAAAATCTAATACTTCTTATTTTAGGGAAAGAAGACATCTGCTTTTTCATACAGCCTCTTATGAGCAGGGAACTGAGAGAGTCCTAGTGTCTTCTGCAAGAGTCAATTAAAATATACACACAAACATTTATTGAAAAAAAAAATGTTCTTAAGTGCTTAAAATCCTGACCTAGTGGATTCATTTTGTTAGCTTCTAGGTTTGATGCTTTAAATCCTTTAAACTTGAAATAAAACCTCTTCCTCCATTCCTTGCAAAGCAGTGATATTGACTCCTGGGAATCAGAGAGCAACTGCGGCTGTGATTCTGATCCAGCACAGGAATCTCCCTGTAATCCTCACTTAGTTCCCACATCACCACAAAGGGTCTCACTCTTAGTTCCATCCTTCCCAAATTTTCCTGTTAGCTATTTTAGGCTACATGTTAATAAAACAATTATATTGAATTCTATTTTGTGGTACTAAATTCTCTCCAGGCAATGATTAAGGAACATTAGGTATTTAATTCAGAGTTATAAATCAAAGCCAACTTGAAAGTTCAGTTGTAGTTTATATCTTACTGAAAGGATTCATGGAGGTCAGGAATTCTCAGCAGCTCAAGTCTTCTGAAGGAATGCTGGAAGTTGTAAAAAGCATGTATACTCTTAGAAATGTAGGGAATACTATTTTTGAAGCTCCTTTGTCTCTGTGAGGGGAAATCAGGTTCTTTTGAATTGCAACTATATTTAAAAGAAAACAAACAAAGAGAAGCCTCCAGCACATGGAAATTCTGCTTCTCACCTAGTTCTACAGATATTACTAAAGACAAATTGCCTATACTCTGATGTTCAAAAAGCACCCTGGTTTTCAATCCTTTGCATGACTTAACCTTGCTTAATGTGGAGTTTGCTATTCCCGTTTAAAAAAAAACAACAACAAAAAACCCCAAACAAACAAACAAACAACACCACAAAAAACCCACGAAACACTTAAGAGTCCACAAACCAAAGAAAATAGAAAAGCATAGAAAATTTTTAATTTATTATTCAGCAACTAAATCTGTTACAATCCCAGATAGCCTCAAGGTTCTTACAGGTAATTGGTTCTTAACTGGAAGAAACATTCCTGTTAGGCAGAGCTGAATTATTTTAATACCCAATTTACTTCATTTGTTTGTTTGTTTGTGGTGAAAGCTGCATGAGAGACAGGCCTGGTGATAGACATTAACATTTTCCTTAAGGGGAAAAAGGCATTCACAAGGGAAAATTAGTAGAATGGTGCATACATGAAGTTCAAATTCTACATATCTCTTAGATAAAACTACGTCTGGCTTCCCTGAACTCCACTGCATACTTGAGTTTATTTCCTTTGGAGTAAGTTTTCTATTTAATTTGTCTTCAATCAAATTTTATGGAGTTGGACTATGTTAAGATATTCATGAGTATGATATTCATAAATATAAGTTACCAGAGTATTTGTTTGAAAGAGAGAAATCTCTTGAAATTAGCCTTATTTTCTCTTAGCAAACAGTAAAATCTTCATCAATATCATATCATTTATGCTCATTTATCCACAAAACATCAAATTTTCCTATAGATTATTACTGATCTCTTTGTATTGAATACTATGTTAAAACATTTGCAAACCTGAATTTACTCCTAGAGGTTTTTTTTGGCTTTTATTATACTTCCTGAATTAAAGCATTAAAGAAGGATTGGTAGTGTGAGCATATTACAAAAACCCAGCTAGAAGGACAACTAATAGTTTCAACCTGAAATGAGTCAACACAAAATTAGTTTATTTTCCTTAATTAAATGAATCATTATGTTCATTCTGAAAATGTCTGTTCAATAGTCATTCTTATAAATCAATATTGCTCATAAGAAGGAATGTGGAAAGAAAACAAAATTAGTTTTGAGTGTACCAAAAGAAAATGCCTACAGAAAAGTGCAGAAGTTTTTATTCAATCACTGACAGAGACCAGAAAGACAAACACACTGGGGAAGATTATTCAGGGTCTCCTGCTTTACTTAGCATCAAATTCACTACACTCAAATATCTACAAAATGTCTCAAAGATATACTCCAGACATTTTATTTCTTGAAAATACAAATGTGAAATCTGACATGAGCCTTTGAAATTTTGTTTCATTGAGCTAGTTCTAGTTTGTTACCAGACTATGTTCCTTTTCAAATTGCTTTTTAAAGTACACAGAATGGTACAAGGTTAGGATTTGAGACTAAATGCAGCCTCTGTAGTGCTTTCCTAAAACAGTTCCTCTGTCAAGAAAGCATTATTTATTCTAAAATACAAATATATAAACAATATGAGGATTGTTAGCTCCTTCCTGGTTTAGAAGCACAATATAAATATAAGTTAGGGTTTGTTTTTTTTTCTTTTTTCCTTTTAAGCTGAAAATACACAGAAATTCTGCTCAAATACCTGAAGTGGCCTAACACAAAACACCTGTAAGGACCTTTCTGGGGGTTCTCCAAATATCCTGTTCTAAGGGGTACTGTAAGGAGTCTGTGTGCAGAACTTACTGCATTGTGAATGTGTGCAGAAATAAAGATTGCCTTTATTTTTTCAGTTTTCACTGCTTTCTCAAAGAAGACAGATTATTCATGCAATACTCCAGGTGCACCTAAGGTGTCCACACTTCCGACCAAATCTATAATGTTTTAAAGAGGACAAGAGGGAATGGAAGACAGAAAGAGATGGAAATATATTGTCCTGGTTTGAGTTAGAACTAGTTCTGTTCAGTGATTTTACTTTTCAGGTCAGTCTCTTCTAACTAACTGCACTTTATGAAGTTAACATCATGTTTTCACAGTGTCTGTTTCTACCGGTGATAACACCAGATGTTTAGTTAGTACCCAGGGCTGGTGTGCAGAAGTCTGTTTGTATCCTATTGAAATGTGGCTCGTATGCACCTAACTTCATGAAGTGCTGTAGCCTGAAGTACATTGTGTCGATGCATGTACTGATAATTATTGCTACAGTAACAAAGTCTTTTCTGATTCTGTCTTTTGCAACAACTAAGAGGCAGAATAATTCATGTTACCCTGGGAAAATTCTGGTTACTGTAAAAAACTAATTATTAACTAATACTGTTAATAAAAGGAGAACCATTCAAGCTAGCTTATTAGAGTTAAGCCAGAATTCTTAACAAACATCTAAGGACCATCTCAATAGCCATGCTGTTGTCATAACACACACCTGCCCTGCTCCTTATCCCAGATAAGGCATCTGTTTGAAAGAAGGGAAGATCTGTGTCTCAGAAGTCAGCTGGAACAGGTCTTCCTCCTGCCCGTAGTGAAGCTTCAGAGGACTTTGCACAGCTCCCCACATTTCTGTGGGCTGAAGATTGCCAAGTATTATTTTTAGTGCTCACACTGTACTGTCTCCAACTTGAAACAGAATCTGGCAGCTTGGAGAGGCTGGCCAAGGCTCACTAGGTGGTGCTAGGCACAGGCCAGTCAGGGTAGCCAGCCACTGACAAGGATCCTCTCCCACTCTGGGCCTGCATCCATGGAAAGCACAGAAGCATCTCTGCCTTACCATGTTGCAGCAGCAGGCCTTAAAATGGTGGGCAGAAGAGCTTTGGGAAAATGACTCATATGTATATGAAAAAGCAGCACTGGTGTGCCTTTTTCAGATCATCCCAGTTATTTAAAAGCAGCTTTTGCTTACAATAATGAATAGCTTGTCACAATTGCATCTATATTCCCCTTTCTAACTTATTGTAATACTGTCTTGACTGTTCACTTCTCCATTAATACTTTGTTATTGTTTATTCCCAATTCTTCTCTGAGTTACAAATTCATCGTGTTGTCAACAGGTTGTCTTCCCCAGGTTTTGTTCCTTTGTGTAGTTTTCACCCTGCCAGCTTTCCTCAGGGGCTACGTCTCCAGTTTCTCATTTCAACCTGCCAATGTCTGCAGCTGAGCCACCTGCAAACCCCATTTGTGCTGAACTGCAGACTGCATTATGCACTTGGGCCAGGGAAGGTGTCCCTGCCTATGGCAGAGTGGTTGGCATGTTTAAGGTCCCTTCCAACCCTGACAATTCTATGATGCTCCTTCAGTTTTCCATTTCCTCTCTCATCTCTGCCCACAGGCTGAGCAGCTCACTCACCTGGTCACCCTGCACACAGGGCTGTCTCTGCTCCCTCTGGTACCAGTGCCAGGGTCAGGTGCTCCCTGTAGCTGAGACCTGGATATGGTACCTCTGTGGGAGATCTCCCTCTGGGTCACCATATTCCTTCTGGCAATAGCCTTCTTGGTTGGGTCCGTCTGAGGGGACACATCAGACTTCACAGGTGCTACCTCCATGACAAGGCTGGCCTCTGTTCTCAGGCGGACTCCCAGAAGAGCTGCCAGCCCCTGGTGGGTCTCTCCACCCACCCTTGGGCTGCCCTGGCATCAGGAATCCCCTGCCTGCCTCAAGCGGCCGCTGAGATGCAGAAATGGCCACTGCCGCTGCTTCATTCTTGTCCCTGAGAGTCCTGCTTTGATACAAAAGGGAGCTCTCCTTTGAAGGGGTTGATCTGGATCATCTACAAAGACATCACTATGATTATGTGTTTGTTGGTTTGTTTTTTTTTTGTTTTAAGTGAAGAGGCTGTCTTTACACTGTCCATTTACATCTGTTCAGGCTCTGAAGGAAGAGACATTAAAATCCAAGATTAACTAACCCATAGCCCTCCTTTTTATAAGGAGTAGTTGGTGGTGTCCCTTGTTGCTCATTTACAGATTGTAAAATGAGATGTTTTTTGGCTGCCCTCCCATAGGGAACATTATGTAGGTGGTCCCAAGGCTGTAGGTCTTTTCTGTCCTTTTTTTCCCAATGTAAAGCAATCTGTCGTTCCCAGTACTTGTACCATCAACATATTAAAAAAAAAACAAAACAAAACACCAAAAAAACAACTCTGTAAATATACAAACCAGAAATATAGGCAGGGAAGTTCCTGAGGGCTGGTGTGGGGAGTCAAGCAGTTGTGTAGAGCAGAGGGTTGGAATGTGGGGTGGTTGCTAGGAAGTTCCTACTGAAAAAAAAAAAAATAAAAATGTTGCTGGCTTAGTAAACCTTGGTTACTATAAGCTGTTATATCATTGCCACTTGAGGTGTAGCACAGATATGCCTCCTCTGCTCCATTAAAAAAAAATAATAAAAAAATCTCTATTTTTCTCTCGGTTTCTCCTATGTTTGAATAATAAAACCAGAATGTAAAGCCCCATTAACAAACAGCACCCTGATCTGCATATTACTTTAGTGGCAGACTTACAAAGCCTCAAGATATATTATCCAGATGCATGACTTCCTCTAACTGCTGATAAAGTCTTTGATGTCACTTATTACTTGAAACTAATCCTGACAACATAAGTATATGTTAAAGTATGCAAGGTGCATTCTACCCCATGAAGCCAAAAAGAAAAATAAACAAACCACCATACTTCTAGGATTATTTTTTTTTTTGAGCAGTTGTATCCAAGTCTTTCTTCTAACTTGCGTATTTATTGCTTAGTGGTTGCACTGCTATAATGAATGTGGAAGTGCCTTAACAGACAGTAAGAGTTACGCCAAAGTGGCTCTAAAACTACAAAATGTATATTCCCATAATCTCACTGTCTCCCATTTACCCTACTTTATGAAAACACTACAACACAAGATCATTAAAATTTATGTTTACCATAATTTATAAATATAGTGAAAGAGGAGGAAATTAGTATCACAAGTGTTTTTAAAATAATTTATTTTTTAAAATGTCTTCTAAGGTACTCATGTACTGTAGCAGAAATTACTGACAGAAATTCTTAGTACTAGGAAGGAACTGGCTGCCGGTAAAATTTGTAATCTGAAAATTTTTAAATGTCCTATTGCCCATTCATTAACACAGTTCTATTAGCTCCTTCTTCATAACCATTAAAAGCTTTATAAAATCAAACATTTATTTACGTACTCTGTCATCCACTTTGGAAAAATCTTTGGGGATCGACAAATCTATCAGATCACCTATGCTAAGAACCATTCTTAAAACTTCTGCCTTCAATGGACTGTACGGAAATCTGCCATTTTTTATTTGTTAAGCTTCTGGCTACCAACTGGCTTTACAGATAATCTTGCCCATATCACAGATAAACTTAATGTTTGCTCCTCTTTCTTTTGGCCTTCTGGAAGTATTTCACCTAATGTCCTCGGAATAGATGTCATCATTTCAATGTGTTTGTGATAGGCATAATACAATGGGAACCTGGTTGAAGGGTCAGACTTGCAAAGTTAGAGACATAAAAATTTTGATAATTCCTGCTGTAAGTGACATATCAGACTTGGAGTCTAGCATGGTTTGGTACTTTTGGAAATCCCTTGTCATTAGAAAGTTTTTGGGACATTAATTCTTTTAGAATAAAAATATTAAATAAAAAAGTAAAAGAACATCTAGCATTTCCTCCTACCTATAAACATATATTTTTTCTTTTAGTTTTTTACTGCTTTTTATGGATTAAGTTTTGATAGGATTGATACTTGAACTATGGGTGCCTTAAAATTATTTGTGTGTCTCAAATCTAACAAGCTGTTGTTTTTTATTTATAAGGCTGAATATTTTTCAGTGCAAGAAAATAATATTTAACAAACAGTTGACCAAAACTAGGGCATATATCATCTGCAGTGGCATATACAGGACAGCCTGAGCCCATGTACAGTACTGTATTGCTTAGATTTACATGTTTATGTTGAGGTAAATCTATGTTTTCTCACATGGTGCTCCAGTGAACTATATGGCTTCACCCTCAAAAGAGAAGAAAGTAAAGACTGAAATTCAGCAGGAGCCGGAAGTACAGAAACTGTGGTGCTAGTGTATGAAAATAATACGTAATGGATTCTGTTTCTCTGACATACAGGAGAATGTAGTAATGACAAAAAATTTGGTATGAGACATTTCACTTACTACTTGTTGTATTCTTCAAGAAAGAGATCAGTGATTGCGGAGAAAAGGATGTACTGAATAAAAGCTGTGTGTTGAGATAATTACCTTCTCATTTAGTGTTTTGATTTTAACACAGATGTGGTGGTTTAGCTTTGTCTTTAGGGGGAATTACACTGTTCTGCTGTTTTCCATGGTACTAAAACAAGCATAAGCATTTGGGCTGTATCTTATTGTTTGTCACATGAGAGAATCTGCCAGCAAATGAGAGCAGTGTAAATTAAACTAAGGTGTATTCTCTACTCCTTTTCAGCCAGCACTCTGAACCTTAGGCAAACAGATGGCTCAGGATTTCTCCGAAATATTAAGTGCTTCAATATGAACATTTCTCAGGGAGAAATTTAACATGCTACATAAAGCCTGATTTTTATGTTGTTTGCTTGTTTGTTTGTTTTTCAGCAAATTTTAAAGCATAAAGGAACAAGAGCCATTATGTACTGTTGTATTAAGACAAAACATTAATATTTAGATCACAAACTACTTACTACAATTGCGACATGAAGCTTGCTTAGTTATTATGCAAGACACTCATTATAGTTTCTCTTAGTATACTTAATTTTTTTCATCCATCAAAAGAAATAACTGAATATTATGATTCCTTAATTTTTAATGCAACCAAATGTGTTTATATGGGCTATAAAAACCTCAGGAGTAGCAGTAGGATTTTGATTGATTATATTCTCCCTGGCTACTTGCCAGCTGATCAAAGTTGCCAATTCCAGCAGTAATGCAAGCTCTTGAGTACAATCTTGTATTTTTCTCAGTATGACCGCAGATACAGCTGTTGACAGAACTTGCATAGTCTCTCATTGAGCATTAACAGAGAGCAATCTTCCCTGCTAAAAGACAAAGAGAAGAAGAAGGGTCTGGACACTATTTTTTCTGTGACAAAGGAATGCACAGAGTTACATATTCACATTCCTTTTGATTAATGAGGTGCTAGTTTTCTTCAATACTGTAAAAGTCTCTGCTAAGATTGATTTACTCATTCCAATTTTATTCTTTGAGTCTGCTTAATCTAAGCAGCTTGCTATGTTGATGTTGTTAGCATAGTTCAGTATTTAAGTGACTAAAATAAAAAACTGTTGAAGTTCTTCTGAGGTTTGAGGTGGGAAGTTCCATAAGAATGCAGAGTCACAGAATTGGCCTGTAATTCACTCCATAATGCTAGTGACAAATTTACGTGGCATATTATGTCATCTTTTCTATTTTTTTCACTAAAATATTTATTTCCCTCTGAATAATTTACTTTTCCGCAGCCATTTACTTAGAATCTCCCTGGGAGGCTGGACTGAGCACAGAAACACTTATAAGCTAATGATTCCCAGCTAGTGTGTTCAATTCCAACAATAAAATTCCAGCATCATTAATTTTTTCTTCCATTTTTCACGAGTGCATTTTTCCTCCATGTTGCAATATAAAAGCAACAGACGAAATACCTCTATATTTCTACAGTAAAAAATTAATAGATAACTTGTTTCATTGTTTGTTTTGTTTGATAGATTCACATTCTGAGCAGTGCTTATTCCCTTCAACCAAGGTACAAAAATATTCTGTTGAAAACAGATTAGGAATCCCTGCTACTTTACTACATTTTCTCTTCAATAGATGTGCTGTGGCATCAAAAATAAATGAAAGAATGAAAATGCAGACTTTTGAATCTGAGAATCAGTGTTCAATTTGGAGAAACCTTGTTTCAATAATATGTTCTTTTAACAGAATAATTTATGTTTCTACTAATGTGCAGCTTACCTGTTGAGTAAGTTTGGCTTCTGATTTATTGGCTAGTTGTTTCAATTTTTTCAGAACCTCACACCTGAGAAGGTTTTGCAATGTTAATATTTTAGCACTACTTTGAATATTTTTGGATTTTCTTTACATAGCATGTTTAAGGGGTTAGTTCTAATGAAATTTATAAAGTTTGATAATTAAGACCTAGCCAGATGGAAAGGACATTATTCCTTTCTCTTACTGCTCTTCTCTGAACTCTACTGAGCGGAAGGTACAGCATCCTCTTGGAAGGTGTCCTGTTAAGGAGAAGCATATAAGTTGCAAAGTGGAAGGAATACTCCACAGGTTGTTCTGATTTATGTGGTAGTATAAAGTTTGACTTAACAAGACTGTGTTGTTGACATGTGCAAGTTGTGATCCATTATAACTTCAAATCCTAGTCTGCTGCCTGCCTGGTCGCTCTCCACCCTATGGTTAATTAGCTGGATGAACTTGCTCAAATAAAGTAAACTGCATTTTTGATGTAGAATCCCATAGCTGTCAAGATATTTCCCTAACATTTAAAAATAATAAAGTTAGACCTTAGTACTGTCTTCCGGTATATTCTTAGACTCCTCCAGATTAAAGTCATTGAAATTGTAACAAGAAAATAATAAAAACTAACAAGATTATTTGATTACCCCAAGACAGGTCCCTGTGCAGTATTACTTCATGTAGTTTTCATTATTTGCCAAGGAATTACAGATAACTGTTCTGTAAGCATGGCTATCTTTCTAGTTATGCATCCAACCTATAGCATTTTTATTCAAGTTGCTTTCCTTCGTAGTTTATGACCTTTAATGGACTCAGGATAAAGTCTTCTTATCTGCAAGGCATACTACTATTATAGAAGACACTTACATTGGTTTGATATGTACCAGATTTTCCCTACTATTCCTATTTTGTTATTTCCCAGGTGATTAAAATACTTTGATTATTATTCCAGTGTTTTTCTGTTTGGCAAAAAGGATTCAACACCTAAAATCATAGGAAAGCAGGTAATAACTGATGTGATTTTGAGAAGATTTACTGAATAAGTTTGACTGTAGATATATTCAAAGGTGCTCAAGAACTTTCTTCAGCCATCTAAATTTTCTAAGTAGACAGGTCAAACTTGAGGCATTGGAGTGTGAACAGGATTTTCCTTAGAAAGTCATTCGTGCCAAAATAATGAATTTGAGCCTTGATTTATTTACATAAGTACCTCAGCAGTACTTTACTGAAATAATCAGAGAAAAGCATATAAAAAATCACATCTATGCTGTCACTATCAAGCACCACAAAATTCACTTTAACTTTTTATTCTGATGCATTTTCATTTCTATCGTCTACATGTGCAAATAATCACTGAAGCAAAAATTGTAAGTAGTTGAGAATGTAGAGATTTTTTTTAATAGTTGACAAAATTAAAAGCCATAATAACACTGACATTTTTACTTTAACATGTAGATACCCACCAGTTACTATACATTTTACATCAAAAAAAAATACTCATATTTTATAACCATTTTATCCATTTATTCTGTAGTTAATATTTTCAGTTCCCAAGATAAAAGAAGACAATAAAGTAGGTAGACACCTGTTTCTAAGCAGTACCACCAATTTATGTTTACAGGCCCTTTGTCAGAGCCTCAACAAGACACAGTAAACTCATTGCCAAAGAATGAGATGGCAGAAAACTCTCATCCAGTTTTATCATGTCCATCACCATCTCCATTTAGTACAACATATTCATGTTAGAATATTTAAAGAGTTATATTCTCAGTTTAAATGATAACAGAAGTAAATATTCTCACAATTGCTTTATATTATACTTCATGTTTAAATATTAGATTAGATCTTGAAGTTTTTCAGTGTGGCCACGATTTATCTCCAAGTTTGTTAATAAAAGTTAATTGTTTTGCTGATGCTTTTTCTGATGCCATACGGTAAAAATTCCCAACAGGTGTATTGTGATGGCCAGTGCATTCTGCCCTGCAACCAGTCTAAATAGCTTTGAAAGAGTGAGAGACCCCAGGGAGTGGAATATCATGCATGACAGGTCCAGCAGCTGGTCGTAAGTGTATTGGAGAGAGTCAACACTGCTCAGGGAGATCTGTCACATGCTATCAGTTTTAACATAGAAAATCATGTGCCTCAGGTATCAAAAGTTTGGGAAATATTGTCTATACTATCTGGATTAATTAATTAATTCTACTAACCTGGATTAAAACACATAGCCATGATTCTTTTCTTTGTGCAGTCGAGGATTTGTTCTCCTTTAAAAGAAAGTTCAATGTTATTTGTGTGTTAAACTCTTGTGTGTATGTCTGGGCATGTAAATTTTAAAATTGCCATGTAGAAAACCTCATGTATTTAGAAAGACTTCCTAAACTCCTCTTGTCCAGAACTGGAAGATTTGGGTCATCAAATCTTGGCAAGTGCATTCAGGTCCTAGTCGTAAGAGATCTGAAGATATTTGAATAATTGAGTTCCCACTGTTCATCTCCTCCAGTAGAAAGCTATAAGCAAGCAAACATTTCTGACTGAACATGAGTTGGTAAAAAAAAAGCAAATAGCATTGTACGTACACATGCTGCCATCAGGAAAAAAACTCCACCCAGTCAGGCCTTTGCAACCTCATAACATGATGAAGATTCTATAGTTCCAATATTATCTTGGATTATATACAAAATCTAGTGAATTAAGGATTCACTGGTATGAATAAATATGTCTTCATGAGAATATTTACGTAGCTGCAGGAAAGCAGAAGTATCTGGTTCAAGTGAAAGTCTATTTCTTCAATATAAAATTATTTAAAGCTTTTTAAACAAACTATCAAAGTGTATAGTTTTCAAGAAATGCTGAGTAAGTGCATAAAGGTTGATTACATTACAAAGTATGAATGCAAAGTCTGCCACTCAAATATGTTAGCATTCTTGAAATCTGTGATATCTAAATCTAAAACTGGAGGTTGAAAGACTGCAAGCTGAAATTGAAAGGCTTAGCATTAAGGAGGCTGAAATAGACCAGCGGCTCCAGAGTGTGCCCTCCCTGCAACAGGAATGGGAGTGGCCGCAAGATAGCACCCAGGATCAAGGGCCCCCTGTATCCTCACCCTCTCAGGTGGAAGACAGAAGCCTAAATAAGGAGGACAAGTGGAGACAAGTTCATGGACGTGGCAGAGGGTGAGCACCCTCCTTCCCTGCCTCGCCTCCCCGGGTGCCTCCAGGAAATAGATATGAGGCCCTGCTGGAAGACAGCCAGTCCAATGGGGCTGTGGATGGTGGCCAACCTATACCAGAGGTCTTACCATGGTCAGATAAACCTTCCAGCTGTATAACAACCTCTTTCACAAGGAAGAAGAGAAGGGTTCTAATTGTTGGAGACTCGCTTCTAAAGGGAACAGAGGGCTCAACATGCAGAGTTGACTCTCATCATAAGGGAAGTCTGTAGTCTACCTGGAGCCTGAATCAGCGCCATCACCAGGAAACTCTCCAGCCTGGTGCAGTCATCAGAGTATTACCCACTACTGATCTTCCAGACAGGTGGGGAGGAAATTGCATCCCATAGTCTGAGGGGAATGAATGTTCTAGTATTCATGAAGACTAGAAGGCCTCCCACCCCCCTAGGGTGAAATCAGCCAGCTCAGCTTGCTCCCTGATATGCCTGTACACCAATGCACGCAGTGCAGGGAATAAACAGGAGGAATTAGAAATCTGTGTGTGGTCAGGGGGTTATGATCTGGTGGTAGTTACAGAGACATGGTGGGACAGCTCACACGACTGGAACGTGGTCATGGATGGCTGTGTCCTTTTTAGGAAAGACAGTCCAGCAAGGCAAGGCGAGGTGGTGGAGTTGCTTTTTACATCAGAGAACAACTAGAATGTATTGAGTTCTGTCCAGGGGCAGATGAGGAGCAAGTTGAGAGTTTGTGGGAGCGAATTAAGGGGCAGGCTGGCAGGGTCATACTGGTGTGGGTGTCTATTACAGACCATATATATGCTATATATTTATATATAATTATGAATCTATGTATATATAGATCAGGCCAAGGATCGTCTACAGGCAGCTGATATCAGCCTCACAATTACAGGCCCTGGTTCTCATGGGGGATTTTAAGTACATAGATATTTGTTGGGAGTCCTACTCAGCGGAGCCAGTCACAGTCCAGGAGGTTACTTCAGTGCATTGACGATAACTTCTTGATGCAAATGGTGGATGAGCCAACTAGGAGAGGGATGCTGCTGGATCTTATATTCACTAACAAGGAGGTTCTGGTTGAAACGGTGAAGTTGAGGGCAGACTTGGCTGCAGCAACCATGAGATGGTGGAGTTCAGGATCTTGTGTGGCAGGAATGGAATACCAAGCAGAATCACAACCTTGGACTTCATCAGGGCGAACTTTGGCCTCTTCAAGCATTTGCCAGGGGAAATCCCATGGGACAGGATACTAGAAGGTAAAGGGGTTCAAGATAGTTGATTAACATTCAAGGACTACTTCTTCCAAGCTCAAGATCAGAGCATTCTAACAGGTAGGAAATGAAGAAAGGGATCCAGGAGACCTGCATGGTTAAACAGGAAACTGCTGGGCAAACTCAAGTGGAAGAAGAGAGTCTACAGATCATGGAAGGGGGGGGTTGACCATTTGGGAGGAATATGAGACTGTTGTCAGAGGATGCAGGTAGGCGACCAGGAAAACTAAGGCCTCCTTGGAGTTAAACCTTGCAAGAGAGGTCAAGGACAACAGAAAGCACTACTTCAAATACATTTCATTTAAAACTAACACTAGAGGCAATGTAGGCCCATGAGTGGGCGCCCTGGTGACAGAGGATACAAAGAAGGTGAAGTTATGGAATGCTTTTGTCACTGTCTATGCTGCTGGAGGCTGTCCTCAGGAGCCCAGAACCCTGAGGCCCCAGAGGAAGTCAGGATAAAGGAGGAGTTTGCCTTGGTTGATAACAACTGGGTTAGGGACCATTTAAGCAATCTGGACATCTTCCAACAGTCCTGGCTCACTGGGGAGGTCCCATATGACTGGAAATTGGCAAATATCACCCCAATCCATAAAA
>JANHFX010001385.1:0-14156 GCA_027560015.1 Chloroceryle amazona
GTCTCCAGGGATGGGGCCTCAACCACCTCCCTGGGCAGCCTGTTCCAGTGCTCCACCACTCTCCTGGTAAAGAACTTGCTCCTTATTTCTCATCTAAATCTGCTCCTTTCTAATTTAAAACCATTGCCCCTCGTCCTTTCACTCCAGGCCTTTGTAAACTCCAGTCTTTTTGTAGATCAAATGTAGATGTCCAACATAAAGGATAAGGTACAGAATATTCTGAAGCATTTAATGCATGTTAGTTCTTCATTATTTTCATTCAAGGCTGCAAATGAGCTGTGTGAGGAGTGTATCAGTGAAGGCTGCCACGTAGTTGAAGTGCATGTTTCTAATAAAGAAATGCATTTGATCAGAACATTTGGTTCCAGAACAGCGGGCTATAGATGGAGAAGAACAGATTACAGTACATTGTTTTGAAGTATATGTACTTTACAAAGGCTACTCTAAACAAAGGAAAATGCCAGCCTGCTCAGGCTGCAGAAACTATAAATGCAGGAGTACATCACAAACGAGTAAGCTGCACTGGGGTCACATCATTATATTTTTCTTAAATACCGTAGGATATTTTTCTTTGAAAACTGGAATGAATTTATTTACACTAAATGCTTCCCAGCATTTTAAGTAAAAGGAACTGACAAGTAATGCCAGCAAGGAGCAAATTTCCCTTGAGAAAGGATAACATTCAGAGAGCATCTAGCTCATGGCAAAACAAGCAGTTAAGAAATGAGCTGGCAAAGTGCCGAGGTTAAGAGCGATTTGAGGTTTGAAGGAAGTAGTCAGAGACACTGGGAAGTGCTTCAGCATCTTCAGGGAGAGCATGCAATGGCTCAGTAGCCCATTAGAATCTCATATGCCTTAAGATGGAAACACAGGGTGCCCTTCAAAGTTTACCAGATACCACTGTCACTCTGCTGGACAAAGTAAAATCCAAGGAGAATCTGAAAGAAAGATGATGAACACTAAATATGGTGGTGTAGGGAAAATTATAGGGTCTGTAGACAAGAGTTTTGCACCATGTGTAGTAATGAGCCATGGAAATAGTAACCAAAGAATAGGAAACTGTCAGAAGAGCTGTGATTTAATTAAGGCCAGTGAGGCTGGATCTCCTATATGAGAGATGAAACCTAAAAATATGCAATGGAATTTTTCCAAGTGCCCTCAGTTACGGTGCGTGTATCAGGTAAAGGCTTCTTTTAGAAGACAAATGGCTGTTTAATTAAGATATATATTAATTACCCTATCACTGTACACAAGTGCATCATTGTTTGTGTGCTCTAAATTAAAGAGTAGATTACAAGAAAATTATTTTTGAGCTAAACCACAGCAGCCAATAGAAGTACATAATTACTTTGGGCTAGATTATTCTCTCCTGAAGACAGAAACTCAAATAGCTGTGCCTTCTCAAGAGTTACTTTTAGAAAGGGATGTCAGGGTTTTGTTTTCTGTCAAATGGGTCAACAAAGCAGTCCTATGAGCCTCACAATTTTCTGCACTGACTTCTGTAAACATGAGGAATGGTCCCAGTGTCTCCTGTCGCCTTTCAATGGGCATTTCAATACTTCAGAGTGACTTAGTTCCCCATCAGAGTCTCAAACTCACAATTTGTATGTAATAATCTTTTCCTAGAGAACTAAGGAAGAAAAAGTGCATAAACTTTTCATAAGCTGTCAGTGTTTCTCTGACACAGGACCCTGGAGGCAGCTCTGTAGCTTCTCTGTCCAGAAGAAATGTTGGGCTTATGTCTGTAAGAGAAACACTCTGACACTCAGACAGTCTGACTTTTAGGGATTTAATTGGAGATCTTCTCTCCTACCTTCAGAAACATTAAACAAACAAACAAAAAAACCCCAAACAAAAATAACCCAACAAACACAACCAACCAACCCCAAAAAACCCCAAACAACAAAACCCAAACAAACAAAAACCAACCAAAATAAACCAACCAAACCAACACAAAACCCTGACAAACCACCCACCATTAATCAAAGCTTTACTGTGGAATTCAGGAGATATGGATTATTATCTTTCCTCTTCAATAGATTTAATTAGTCTTTGATATTTCTTGGCCTTGGTGCCCCAATTTAAGATCTACAAAATGAAAATAATATATCCAGGAGAGACTATTGTGGAATTCACATTTATTAATTTAGGACATCTTTGGAATTACAGCAAGAAGAAGTTATAGAAATATCTGAGTTCTTTCTGGAATGTAAATTGGTTTATACACACACAAGAAATACGAGTTGAAATATTAGTAAAACTATATTTTCTTTATTGATTGTAGTGTTAGGTACTGCAATAACAGCTTGGATAACAGAGTCCCCAGTGGACGTAAGATTTGCACAAATATAGTCTGGAAGGTAATGAATTGTTTGTTCAGAAAAGGATAACCATTTAAACAGCAGCACACACTACAGACCTCATTAAACATTGAAAAATTCTCAGAATATCTTTTATGTGTATTGGTGTTTCCAATCAGTGCAGTTGTCCAGGGAGCAAGATAGAGATGCTGGCAGTGTTCAAGCAGTGCTCCTACCCTCCGTGTGGCTTCTGTTAAATTCAGGGGAGAACTGACTTCTGCTTTCCATCCACAAAGGTATGTGCTGCTTTCCCTGGAGCTGGCCACCCCGTGCCAGCGGACATCTGGCCTGCTCTGCTCTCCACCTAGATGGCAGAAGTTCGTAGGGCTGTATTGTTAATATATTCCCTGTGACTGACACTTAATTTTCAGTAATATAATTTAGTACTCATTACTACAGAGAAGAATGCCTGTAGGAATGTTTGCAACAAAATACACAGCTTGTTTTCAAACTGCTTTTCTTTTTACACTTGAAACATGTCACAATCTTGTCAATATCTTTTGTGAGTATAGCCATATGTTTTCCCTCTGCACCTATGTCAGGACCCATATGCTTGGCTGAGTTTGATTTCTTTGCATGCTTTAGAATTTTTCTGTGGCATCTTTATTTATCGGGAAATAACTTAGCTTCAGTTTTGAGCTGATATTTTTGCAAGGAAACAATTATTTTGAAATGAAATGGACATTAAACCCGATGGAAAACTAGATAAGCTTTTTTAAAGCAGCAGAATAGTAGTTTCGCTACAGAAATTCTGTATCACTTAGAAGAAACCAAATGAATTCTTCCCTAGACAAATATTTTTCTTTTATAAGGGTATGTGTTGCTCGGATGCTTTTGTGTTTAACAGCTTGTGCACCAATAAAGAACCTCCAGCAGGCAGCCATTGACAGGCAAAAAGATAAGCTGGTCATGAGAAACCTAGATGGCATAAAACTGAATTTAGTCAGAAGTTTGAGCAGGTAACTAAAATGTTGACATCCAACTCGTACAGCTGTTTCAAAAGGGTTATCCATCTAGATGGGGACAGTCTATTAGAAAAGGGTTCTGCTATGACTGCTCTTGCATTGTATCTTCTTGGCATGGTTGAACCCCAGCCAGCAACTTAGCACCACGCAGCCACTCGCTCACTCCTCTCCCCTCCCGGTGGCATGGGGAAGAGAATCGGGAAAAAAAAAAACCCCAAACTCATGGGTTGAGATAAGAGTTTCATAACTACAATAAAATAATAAAAATATCAATAAAATGTAATGATAACAATAGCAGTAATGAAAAGAGAGAAATGTACTCCAAGAAAGACGAGTGAGGCAGAATGTGCAGCTGCTCCTCACCCGCTCGGTGATGCCCAAGCAGCAGTTTGCCCTCCCGCCCAACTCGGAGTGACATTCTGGGCTATGGAATATCCCTTTGTCTACTTTGGGTCAGCTCTCGCAGCTCTGCTCCCTTCCAGCTGCTTGTGCAGCTACTCAAGCAAAACATGGGAAGTTGAAAAGTCCTTGATTTTCTAGCAAGAACTAAAACCATCGGAATATTATCAACATTCTTCTCATACCAATTCCCATACTGAACCCGAAGCGCTGTGCTATTATAGCTACTGAGAAGGGAAATTAGCTCTATCTCAACCAAAAGTAGAACACTTGTTTTCTGATTTATGAGGGTATGAAGCTAAACTTATGCATAACACCTAACAGAAGAGTAGCATGGTAGCTTTTCTAACAGCTGCAGCTGAATTTCTAGAAACTTAGACAAACAAACAGGACCGCAGTGGTAAGAAAAGTCTGGAATCCATCCCTTTTAGTCATGGACTGAGAAAACTAGCCTGCAACTGGTAAATCACTGGGGGTAGTAAATACAGTGATGTAGTCAATGGTATATGCAAGTAAAAAAAGCCTTTCTAGTTTTATGTGGAGCAGTATCAAATTTATCTGCTGCTGCACGTCTAGGAGACAAATCAGTTTATCTGCCTGCAAAATTAAATGGCACGTTCCAGAATGAAACCTTGAAAGTGAATGAGCATATCCTGTGTTACCTTAGTGGAGAATTGGACTCTGAGAAGAAATTTCCCAAGTTTTTCCTTACTTCTGATGTATTTTTTTTTTTAAATCATCTCTCCAGATGTATTAATACCTCTTATAAGATTAACTGCCTTTAAAGTACACCCTTCCCAAACAGACTGTGTGCCTATCTGTTCTGACTCGTGCTGATTGTCATTATTCAGATGGTAATTCTGATTTTCCTAATATATTAAAACCAGTCTGTTAAGAAAAAAGGAAAAACGTTCTTCTCATTTGTCCTAAGCTTTGTTCAAGTATTTTTTTTGTATGGAAAAGGAATTTATTTACACAAAAATCAATCTTGTGGTCTTGGGGGAAAAAGTGATTAAGGGAAAATAGTGACAAAAAAGAATGTATTGGTCTGTGACCCAATGTAATGCTGAACTGATTAAGGATATGCAAAAAAATCAATCATATTAATCTTGATCAAGTAATTCATGAAGTCAAAATCTTTTTAATTACTGGCTGTCATGGAATGGGCATAAAATTAGCATTGGTTGTTTCTAATCATCACAGGGATTCAATATTACCATTGTTATGGACATTTTTCCCCCTCAAAGTACATTCATTAAGACCTAACTTGTTAATCAACTGTGAGTTTGATTTCAGCAACTACATTATTAACACAGCAACAAGACTGGTTTTGTCTCAGTTGTTTTCCCCTTCATTTCTTTGCATCTTTAAAATCCCAGCTTTAAATGTGAAGATTTTCTGAAGACCAAGGCTCACAGTAAGCTGTATTAATTGAAAAAGAACAGAATGCTTGGGGGAGAGCAGGAGATGCTGATGAGAGGTCTTCCTATGAAGCAAATGGCTTAAACACCTCTGAACCAGCAGTGATACTCTGGAAAGGCTTTTTGCAGCTGCAGGGTGGTTTTGCCCCAACTTCAGTGTAATGATGCTACAGTCATCAAGTGTGCTTCAGTAGAGATCTCATTCTCTGCATTCTTAGCAACTACACAGGCTATTTCTGGAACAACAAATACCAACTCACTCCAGGCTGTTGACAAACCTGGAAGTAGGGCTATGCAAATAATTGACAGTCAGTTTGGCACACTAATAACACCTATAATAATGCAAATATCATTTGCAACTAGAGAAAACGTTCATGTACTTCATGCCAAAACAGTAATTTGGGGATGGAATGGATCCTTCTGCTTTAGAAGGAGGGGGAAGAAAGAGACATTTTGTCTTGTAGTCAAAAGAAAATCAAAATAAATGGTGTTAAAATCCTGCTGGAAGAGGGGAAGAGTGCTCACATTTGAAATAGCCAAAGCACTACTGTTTACACAACAGAAGATGTAGCATGCTGGCTTCAGTTCTCATGTCTCAAAAAACTATCTTGTTGATTTGCTCTGATTTCACCTGCTCTTGGACACTCTTCTGTGGATTCTCCACCTGCTTTTGGGGGTAATAACCATTTCCCAGAAGAAGACCTGGAAGTCTTGTGTCCAATATTGCAGGTGATTTTCTTGCTTAATTTCTGTCTAGAGAGTCAAAGGCACAATGAAGAGAGAGGCTCAAAATGCTTCAGGGGAAGGGTGGTACTTAGGTCCAGTTTGCTTTACCAGAGATTCCTTTTGGGCTACCAGTTAAATGGAAGTTGTAAAAACCACTCTACTATTCTCAGCCTCTCACCACCAACCAGTTCTTTCCCCTTTGGGAAAAGTCAGGCTGAACTCAAAATGGAAGTTCATTAAAAATTGCCCAGCTGTCTCTTAATCATAACATACCTGACTTCAATTAGAATCTCTCTGTGCGAGGTGTAGCTTTAAGTAACAGTCTTGGTAGAGTTATTTGGTGAGTTTTAGATGTTTAACACAACTAATACGGGCAAAATGTTTCCCAGTTTACATTGATGATGCAGAGCATCATGAGAAGAAATTGCTCATGGTTTAAACTGAAGTTCATTTACTGATTTACTATTATGATGAGTAATAATAAAGAGGGGTAGTAATGAAGCTCTGTTAAGTATTAAAATACTCTCCTTCAAAGACTGAGGTTTAAGATTACAGGAAAAGGTTACCATATTTTCTCCTAAAGATCTAGGACTGGGAGCAAGTACTGCCTAGTGCCAATTGAAGACCAGATTTTGTCACATAAAATGTTTCAAGGGTGACTAGACCCCCCCTGTCAGTAAGAGCTTCATCTGGTGCCTCCTGAAGTGCCTGAGTCGATGTGGGTTACTTACAGTGTTATTTACAGTGTTACTTACAAAGATGAACAGGGATTTGGCTCAGGGAAGCTAGGGGGGTGGGGAGAAGAGAAGGATTTCAGGCATCCCTGAGGAGGTAAAAATGAGGGCAGGACTTTCCCTTACAATGATGTTTGTGGGCTTTAAATGCAAACCAACCATGAGATGATTTCTTCAAGACGCTATCAGCAAACCTAGAGTAAATCCATCAGAATTAGTGGGATCACCTGGAATGAATTTAGGAACCAAACAAATCTGGAACTGCAACAGCTTTCAGAAAGTCAACCTCTCCTGGGATTTCTATAGCTAGAGAGAGTTTGAAAGTAAATTTAATTTTTTTGCTTTTTCTTTTCCTTAATGAGACTTACCCGCCCTTCTGTGCAAGCTATAATTGTGTTAAGGTGGTCAGGCAAGTCCTAGTCAACTATTTAGTAGTGGTTACTTCAATGAACGTTACCTAAAATGAACAGAACAGGAAGGGAGGTGAAATAAAGGAGACAGGGATGCCTATCAGCACTGCCAGTTAAAAATACAGCACCTACTGTTGAAATGCTTGAGCTGAAGCTCGCAGTGGTCTGTTGAGTTCAACGCAGCGCACACATCATACGAGTAGCACAGCTCTCCAAGTTAAAAATCCTTGGCAGTGCAGATGGTTGTTCCAAAGAAAAATGCTGCTTTTTTTTTCTTTGTTTCCCTCAGGGAAACTTGCACTGCATTAAGAGCTGTCATCAGCTCTGCCCTAAGGGCTGGGGGAGAGCCAGTCGACCCTCTGCGTAAACACAGTTGTGCAAAACTCTGCTGTTGCACTGACGCATAAAAGAGATCGGATAAAAGCGTCTGGCCTAAGGGTTTTCCAAGCCCGAGTCATTATTTTCCAGAAATACACAGAGGTTCTAACTAAAGATAGCTCTCTTCAGAGCAGTCTTTCTAACCACGTGATGTGTTAATTGCATTTTAAAAAAATAATTCTTTACATCTTTCTTCTTCAAAGGTATGTTTGCTTATTGTATTTATATGTAAACATTTCTGCAAATCACTAAGCTTTTAATTTACTTTTGTACCCTGGGGTTTTTAGGATTTCTTAGTCACAGTCTCCAGTATGTTTTGCCTGGAAATATCCTAATGGACAGGAATAACCTTTTAAAGGCTGTTCAGAATACTCTAATTTGACTTTCTTCCCTCCTCCCTTATATTTTCCCTAGCAATTCTGATGATAAGCTGTCCTCTGTCTTGTTGGCCTTTCCTATTTTTACAGTTGTAGACAAATACTGAGAGCTATTTAGAGAATTAATGGATGTACAAAGTTGGCTCTGTAATTAAATCTTTATGGGAGTCTGTGGCCTTTGCTTACGTAAGTTGGTGTCATTTGTTGTTCCGAGTGAAGTTGTTCTTTCTTTATATAAATGTGATCAAAAGGAGAGAAAGGTCTTTTCTCAGTCTGGTTTTCCACCTTCTCAGGTGGGAAGAGGATCGCAAGCTATGTCAGGGAGAGTGAGAATATTCATGAGAATACCCCACCTGGATCAGTGGCTGAATTTTTAATGGATCTTTGGCTGTCATATCTCCCTTACAAAGGCAGAGAAACTGTAGAATTAAAAATATTACTTCAGTGGTATTTATCTCCTAGAGCAGTGGCAATTCCTTCTCCCTTCAGACCTTCCTATTTGTTACAGATCACATTTCCATTTATTTAGGATGAAGTTATTTAGGATGGAGTCCAAATCCTAGCCTACTTAATTTCATGCCTTTATTCTTCTGCTTACAAATGAAATATAACTTTTAGACTTATTTTATCTTCCATCTAAGGTGTTAACACACAGTGTTTGTAAAGTAGTAGTAGCTAGGTGTTGTAAGTAAAAATACAGTCCTCTTATTAGTCCTGCTCAGCAGTATACTGAAGACTCTGAAATGATGTTTCATTGGTATCGCACTGTCTAAAGACTGAGTATTTGTAACTGTTTGACCACTGAACTGTTGAATTTTGGAGACTGAAATTTTTCAGGGGAAAATTGATTTGGATCAACTGTGCTGTAGAAAATCTTCTATGAAGAATCAGAGCCCTCTAAAACACAATGGTGAGAAAAATATTTTCCTACGGTGCTGAAGCCCACGAACAAAGCTAAAGCCAGAGGGAGTAAACAATAGTAGCCTGGAATTGGTTTCTAGAGAAATGGTTTTAAAACACACAGGGAAAAGCATTGGCTGTGTGGAAAGAAACGTTTCTCTTTTTTAAGAGCAATTAAAACTTTGATAGGAACTAAACAGAAGAAAATAAATAATTTTTGTGTTTTCAAAAACATTAAAGAAATCCCATGGCATGGATGCACAGAGCACAGAAACTAAGCCAGGAATCCAGGAGTTTAAAATACTATGACAAATATGTAAATGATACAGCAAGAGAAAGACCAAAGCAGTAACAACCCCTTATTGTCTCATAGACCTAGGATGTGAGACTGAGTTGTTTCAAACAGTGGGAGAGCTGCAGGATACAAAAAAACCCTGGATCCAGTTCCCGCTATCAAGCGATTTCAAACTTTACTGTTAGGAACAGATTAAGTTGTATATTTGCCTTCTCATAAGGGTTTTTTTGGGTGGCTGATAGGGACTGCAGTCTCTGCACTAAATTCTCTGCTTTCAGCTCTCGGAGCCTTCTCATCTGGTCGCCATTCACAAAGTGCTGCCTTTCCTACCATTTCCCCAGCATCTACTCCAGCACTACTTCCCTTCTTGGCTAAATGGAGGGTTGTTTTGTGTACTAGAGACCTCTCTTTCTCAACCTTTCCAAAGTCTCTAAACGTAAGAAATGAAAATGAGCAGCAGTAACATGTCAGCACTAAACAATACACCCACCACAAATGCCCAGCCTCAGCTGTGTGATAATGGGTTGGTGCCTGAGTTACCAGCTCACTTCTGTGGTCTTATTCTAACATTAGTGCTTAAGTGCCTTGATGGTTAAAGATTTACCACTATACTTCCCTTCTCTGTAACAGGGACCAAATCCCAGAGTCCTTATTTGTGTTAGTCAACGAATCAGCGTGAGGTTAAAGATTATTAATGTTTGTTTTCATTTTATGCCACTTTCCACTCTGTTCTTCTCTATTACTCAGCTTCATCTCTCTCAAGAGGCACTGTAACTGGCAGTCAGGGATGTATATGGAGCATCACTGGAAAAAAACAGTGCTTATAGAAATACACACTTAATTTAGCAAATATCATATGAATAATAGCAAGTTTCAATTTTATCCAAGTGTACTGCAATACACAGATAGAAATCTCTGTGAAAAACTTCCCAGACTTTCATTTTTAATAGCTCTGTGGGCTATAGTAGAGAATCCTAAAATAACTGTAGAACATTGGTACATCTGATCCTTGCCCAATTCCACACTGCTGTGGTTGAAGCTCAGGTTATATGTTTTAGGAAATGAATTTTGACTTTGAGGTGGTAGGGAAGCTCAAGTGGGAAATTGCAGGTAAGGTTGAAAGACTCAAACATATTTGTTATAGTTTCAAATAATTCTCCATCACCTTGCAGTCCAGTAGAGGGAATTATCATTTGCTGGTATTGTGACATTAAGTGATCTAAAATTTGGGAGATGACAACTGTAAAACAGTTGTAAAACACAGTACCATTTAGTCCTGTCTCATTGGCACTAGCCTAGCCTAGGTTAGATATTAAAATGAACTCTCTTTGCTTGAAAACCAGACATTTTTTGAAAGAAAAAAAAAAATGCTTAACTTTATGTGAAATTTTGGTCAGGGAACAACTCTTTCTGGAGAAATTCTGGATAAATTTAATCTATAATTTATTTTTTTCAAATGAAAACCAATTGTTTTAAAATTGTGAAGTGCTTTCCTATTAAAATAAAATTCCATTTGGGTGAAAAATAAGTACGTTACCATGTGCTATATTCTAGCTATTCAGTAAATTGGTTTACTAGGAAAGATAAGAGAAGGAAATATATAGAAATACGCACATTAAATCAGGCATTTTATTTAAGGTAGAGGATGTGTTTAGATGAAAGGCAAATAGTCCTGTCTTGAGCTGTGGAGGTGGGTAGTTAGTGCATTATAAGGGAGAAAAGGAAAGACACTGATAAGTAGTGCAATGTCTTACAGTCTGGATTTGCTTGCAGGATTATACACAAAGGTGTAAATGTTACGTGTGTTTAGCACAGAGAAATAAATTCAGTGTGAACACTGCTTATAAGAACTGCTGCTCCTCAGCTTGCACATCAGGTTGCTAACACAGGTATTAGGGGCTAGCCATTAATGAATTTGGGAACATCCACTTCTCACACAACCCTGGAAGCGCCGTGTGCTCCAGTTTCTCTTGTGCACAGGCAGAAGTGTGCAGTTAAGCACGTGGTTTTGTTTGGCTAGGTGATCTTTAATGCATCTGTGTATTACATTGTGTCTATTACAGCTATTATTATGAACAAGCATTTACACAAGCTGTAAACTTACAAGGCTTTTTAGATGAGTAAAACACGTTCTCTGCCTCAAGGCACTTTGGATCTGTGCTAGGCAACAAACGCTGAGGCTCAGGAGAAGTATTTAGGAAATGCAAAGAGTATGTTAGGATAATTTAAGAGGCACTGAAGGGAACAAGGCATTAATGGCTTGGAGCAGGAAAAATTTCTTGGCAGATGAAGGCATTCCAAGTGTGGACAGCTAAGATAACAAAATTTAGGCAAAATATTTAAAGAAATTAAGTAGCAAAATCTAAATAATTAATGTGGGAAACTTGCAGAAAGCTGACGTGCAACTGTAAGCAAAAGGGTTTGTGTGATGGAAAAGTTTTATACACAACACTTTATACCGCAGGAAGGTAGTTTTGAATCTGATGCAATCGGAGATAGGAAGTCAATGGAATTTTTCAAGGTACATTTTCTGCTTTGCTGCAGAATCTGCACTGGATGAATACTCCCGAGGTACGCTGATATGCAGAGCTGACATGCTAAGATGGCTGTGCACTTTTACGTACGCGTGTTTCTGGGTCACTGTACAACGTGTGCAGGACAGCCAAAGGTGGTGTGTATCTTTACATGTTGAAAATGACTGTGTGCAACAATTACAGACCATGGATGTATTTGGTGTAAAAGCAAACGTATCTCATTTGTCTGATCGTTCTATGCGAGTCGAAACAACCTCACTCTGGAAGGACAGTTGCTCTGACCCGTGCTTCTGTAGACAGTCATCACGTCAAGAAATGGAAAAGGAAATAATCTAACTGTTCCCACATACGTCATACAAGCTTTGTTGACTGGCAGCACTTTTTAAAATCTATTTATGCAATAAGCCAATGGACAATCCTGCCAAACCTAGCTGGCTGTTGTTTTATTGTTGCTTTGACTCCCCAGGCACACTTGCACCTGCCATTGTGCTTATCCTCCACTCTGCTTTATCACTTGCACCTTCCAGCCTGCTCGACTAGCTTTGGGATTTATTAGTGAAGCTCTTGCTTGTCCTCACATCCTATTCCATCCTCACAGTTTTAAAAAATACCAAGCAAACCGAAGACCTTTCTAATTGTTGTTTTTCATGCGTGATGGTTTTTCCTACATGTAGCCATAACATTTCAGAAAAATATTCCTGCAGACTGTCATACTGGGTGGCTTTGATATACTGGCTGTCGTTCAGCTTGTGTGTAGTGTCTACAGGCTTTGCTCAAGTGTGATCAAAATTCTATTTTATTCAACTCTTAGCATATATATCTTCTGTTCCTTCTCCCTCTTTACCCAAAGTGATGCACCAGAAGGCCTTTTTTTACAAGGAGAATTTCACCTTCTCATCCAATTCAATTTGTTGGGTGCAGACAAGAGAGGGAAAGTTTACAAAGAAAATTGTTGATGTAGTATCTTGTTGAAGGATCTTCAACTGCAAAGTGGCGTGTGGTTTTTTTTTGAGGCACTTCCATAAATAACTTGCCATGAGACTGCTGTACCAAGTTAAAAAGGACGGTTGTGCGCATCTAGTAATTCCCATTTTAAGGTGCACTCTTTTATTTGAAGAAGTGTTTGAATTCTTCTTCATTTTCATATGCTTTAAGAACTACTGTTTAATTGTTAGGGAATAGCTAATAGCAGTTTAATAGCTTTTATAAATTGCTGGTGAAACCAAGAGATAATGCTATAAAATGAGAAAAAAATGTGAAGTTCCTGTAGCAGGTTAGAGACATCTGTCGCAAAGTATCTTGGTCTGGGCTCATAATAGTGCAAACCAATGCTGCTTAGTGCCTGAAACCGATGGTATTGTAGGGATGCCTGCTGGTTCAGTATTGCCTGAGGGATTTTCAGCATATTGAGAGGTATGAGATATCATCAGAGAACTTTCCATTCTGAATCACCTTCTGACTTCAGTGTGAGTGAACTGATCTGTGAAAGACTGAAGACTTTGGATTACATATTGACTTGAATGAAAAAAGATAATAGACTGCAGAGGTTGGTAAAAATAGTCCTCCTTCATATGTGGTTGTATGCAATTCTGACTGACTCTAACCACGTAAATACTGCTATCATCCCTTCTTATCCATCAAATCAATTGGTCTTTGGTTCCCTTTCAATGTCTCAAGTTGTTCAGTGTACATGACATATATATTGTGTACAATGTAGTCTATCATGTCCCTCTTCATAGCGAGAATCACATCTACCCAGCTTCTCCACGCCTGGGAACTCTTAGATCTTCTGAACTTTTTATTGTCACTTTTTGTTTTTAGTTTAATTTTAATGGTTTTACCCAGTGATGTTCTCCAGTTTGCATTTCCTTGAAGCGAGGATTATCATCTTTTGAATGTCACGTGCTTTCTCTGTTTATTCAAGTGATAAACTTTTGTTTCTGGTTTCCAAGTAATGCGAGGTACTTTTTTGTTGAGGTCTCCCAGTGTCTAAGTAGTGAAATAGGGGGTCCAGTTCTCACTTGTTTCAGCAGTATCTGATTTACATCTTTTCATCAGGGATTTTTCATTAAGTACATCTTCCAAAACTGTCTCATGTAATCCTTCTTCTTCACCAATTCCACAGTGTTTACTGAAAATAAAATTAGGATTTTTAGAGAAATAGTATAGCTTTGTTATAAGTGCCACAAAGACCACAAAACATGAAACAAATCAGCATGGGCAATGAGGATATTAATTTACTTTTGAGTCTCTTGACATTTGTGGATGTTGGTTAATTTTAAACTGGCATCATTCTAATGGTACTCATCATAATGGTGCCCTGCTGCCTTTCCAGTGTGTTATGACACAATAGAAATTACTTTTTGTATTGGAAACTGTTATCTTTTATGATGATTAGCATCATTTAGCAACAATATCATGTGCATGAAAAGGATTTTTGTCCTGATTTCAGGACCTTAGAACAGAGTAGTCTTTTATATTTGGGAGAGCAACAGAACCTTAAGAACTGAGAGAAAGATAACACCTTGAATTAGAATCATAGCAATGTCTGGGTTGGGAGGGACCTCTGGAGGTCATCTGGTCCAACCCCTCTGCTGAGAGCAGGGACATCCTCAACTAGAGCAGGGTGCTCAGAGCTCTGTCAGCCCCACCTTGAA